>OZ022336.1:25152674-25195955 GCA_963989225.1 Dromius quadrimaculatus | reverse complement strand
AGTCAAAAATTTCTCAACGAGACTTAGAAAAAACGCTGATAACTCGCTGGAATCGCAGAATTTTTTTGCATTTGAGGACGGATTCATGCGTATTATGTTGTATTGGATAGATTTATGTGATTTGCGATACTTTGAAACTACTCAGAATGTGGTGGATTTGACTTATTTCAAACTCCATCTAACTGCCGATAGCGCTCTGAAAACACGAAATATGATACTTTTGTCGATAGATTCATACATATTATGAGGTCCTGAATAGGAATATGAACTTTTTGATTGTAAATATCAGTGCGGAAAAGCGTGATTTCGACTTATTCCAAAGTTTGTAAAACTGCAAATAGCACTCTAAAAACACGAACTATGATGTATTTGATGCTAGCTCCAGCCACATAACGCACTTTTGGTGCAAAATCTTGCTTCTGAGCGGATTCTCAGTCAAAAATTTCTCAACGAGACTCAGAAGAAACGCTGATAACTCGCTGGAAACGCCAAATTTTGTGCATTGGAGGACGGATCCATGCGTGTTATGTTGTATCGGATAGATTTATGTGATTTGCGAGATACTTTGGAACTGCTTAGATTATGGTGATTTTGACTTATTTCAAACATCATATGACTGCAGATAGCGCTCTGAAAACACAAATAATGATGTCTGTGTCGATAGATTCGTTCATTATATGAGATCCTGAATAGGAATATGTACTTTTTGATTGTGAAAACCTGCGCGGAAAAGCGTGATTTCAACTCAATTCAAAGTTTGTAAAACTGCAAATAGCACTCTAAAAACACGGAATATGATGTATTTGGTGCTAGATTCTGCCATATAACGCACTTTTGAAGCAATATCTTGCTTCAGAGCAGATTTACAGAGTTGAAAATCTCTCAACGAGACTCAGGAAAACGCTGATAACTCGCTGGAAACGCAAAATTTTGTGCATTTGAGGACGGATTCATGCGTATTATGTTGTATTGGATAGATTTATGTGATTTGCGATACTTTGAAGATGCTCAGAATGTGGTAATTTTGATTTATTCCAAACTTCATATAACTGCAGATAGCGCTCTGAAAACACGAAATATGATGTTTTTGTTAGGAGACTCATACATATTATGAGGTCCTTAATATGAATATGAACTTTTCGATTGTGAAAATCTGCGTGGAAAAGCGTGATTTCGACTCATTCTAAAGTTTGTAAAACTGCGAATAGCACTCTAAAAATACGAAATACGATGTAATTGGTGCTTGATTCTGTCATATAACGCACTTCTGAGCAAAATCTTGTTTCAGTGCAGATTTACAGAGTCAAAAATTTCTCAACGAGAATCAGGAAAAAACGCCGATAACTCGCTGGAAACGCAGGATTTAATGCATTTGAGGACGGATTCATGCGTATTATGTTGTATTGGATAGATTTATGTGATTTGCAATATTTTGAATCTGCTCAGAATGTGGTAATTTTGATTTATTCCAAACTTCATATAACTGCAGATAGCGCTCTGAAAACACAAAATATAATGTTTTTGTCGACAGATTCATACATATCAAGAGGTCCTTAATAGGAATATGAACTTTTAGATTGTGGAAGTCTGCGCGGAAAAGCGTGATTTCGACTTATTTCAAAGTTTGTAAAACTGCAAAGAGCACTCTAAAAACACGGAATATGAAGTATTTGGTGCTAGATTCGACCATATAACGCACTTTTGAAGAAAAATCTCACTTCTGAGCAGATTTGCAGAGTCAAAAATTTCTCAACGAGACTCAGAAAAAACGCTGATAACCCGCTGGAACGCAAAATTTTGTGCATTCGAGGACGGATTCATGCGTATTATGTTGTATTGGCTAGATTTATGTGATTTGCGATACTTTGAAGATGCTCAGAATGTGGTAATTTTGATTTATTCCAAACTTCATATAACTGCAGATAGCTCTCTGAAAACACGAAATATGATGTTTTTGTTAGGAGACTCATACATATTATGAGGTCCTGAATAGGTATATGAACTTTGTGATTGTGGAACTCTGCGCGAGAGAGCGTGATTTCGACTTATTCCAAAGTTTGTAAAACCGCAAATAGCACTCTAAAAATACGAAATACGATGTAATTGGTGCTTGATTCTGCCATATAACGCACTTCTGAGCAAAATCTTGTTCCAGTGCAGATTTACAGAGTCAAAAATTTCTCAACGAGAATCAGAAAAAACGCCGAATGTGGTAATTTTGATTTATCTCAAACTTCATAAAATTGAAGATAGCGCTCTAAAAACACGAAATATGATGTTTTTGTCGATAGATTCACACATATTATGAGAACCTAAATAGGAATATGAACTTTTTGATTGTGAAAATCTGCGCGGAAACGCTTCTGCCATATAACGCACTTTTGGAGCGAAATCTTCAGTACTGGATAGATTTGTGTGATTTGCGATACTTTGAAACTGCTCGGATTGTGGTTATTTTGACTTATTCCAAACTTCATATAACTGCAGATAGCGCTCTGAAAACACGAAATATGATGTTTTTGTCGAGAGTCTCATACATATTATGAGGTCCTGGATAGAATATGAACTTTGTGATTGTGAAACTCTGCGCGTGGAAGCGTAATTTCGACTTATTCCAAAAATTTGTATAACTGCAAATAGCACTCTAAAAAACACGAAATATGATGTAATTGGTGCCTGATTCTGCCATATAACGCACTTTTGAGCAAAATCTTGCTCCAGTGCAGATTTACAGGGTCAAAAATTTCTCAACGAGAATCAGAAAAAACGCTGATAACTCGCTGGAAACGCACAATTTTGAGGACGGATTTATGCATATTATGTTGCATTTGATAGATTTATGTGATATCCGATATTTTGAAACTGCTCAAAATGTGGAAATTTTGATTTATTTCAAACTTCATATAACTGCAGATAGTGCTCTGAAAACACGAAATATGATGTTTTTGTCGATAGATTCATACATATTAGGAGGTCCTGAATAGGAATATGAACTTTTTAATTGTGAAAATCTGCGCAGAATAGCGTGATTCCGACTTATTCCAAAGTTTGTGAAACTGCAGAGAGCACACTTAGAACACAAAATATGATGTAATTGGTGCTAGATTCTGCCATATAACGCACTTTTGAAGCAGAATCTTGCTTCTGAGCAGATTAACAGAGTCAAAAATTCCTCAACGAGACAGAAAAAACGCTGATAACTCGCTGGAAACGCGAAATTTTGTGCATTTGAGGACTGATTCATGCGATTCATCTTGTATTGGAGGGATTTATTTGATTTGCGATAATTTGAAACTGCTCAGAATGTGGTAATTTTGACTTATTTCAAACTTCATATAACTGCAGATAGCGCTCTGAAAACACAAAATATGATGTCTTTGTCGATAGATTCATACATATTAGGAGGTCCTAAAAAGAAAAATGAACTTTTTGATCGTGAAAATCTGCGCGACAAAGCTTGATTTCGACTTATTCCAAAGTTTGTAAAACTGCAAAGAGCACTCTTAAAACACAAAATTTTATGTATTTGGTGCTTGATTCTGCCATATAAAGCACTTTTGAAGCAAAATCTTGCTCCAGAGCAGATTTACAGAGTCAAAAATTTCCCAACGAGACTCAGAAAAAACGTTAATAACTCGCTGGAAACGCTAAATTTCGTGCATTCGAGGACGGATTCATGCGTATTATATTGTATTGGATAGATTCTGGTGATTTGCGATACTCTGAAACTGCTTAGAATGTGGTAATTCTGACTTATTTCAAACTTAATATAACTGCGGATAGCGCTCTGGAAACACGAAATATGATGTTTTTGTCGATAGATTCATACATATTATGAGGTCCTGAATAAGAATATGAACTTTTTGATTGTGAAAATCTGCGCGGATTATTCCAGAGATTGTAAAACTGCAAATAGCACTCTAGAAACACAAAGTATGATGTATTTGGTGCTAGATTCTGCCGTGTAGCGCACTTTTGAAGCAAAATCTTGCTTCTGAGTAGATTTACAAAGTCAAGAATCACCCAACGAGACACAGAAAAAAAACGCTGATAACTCGCTGGAAACGACAAACATTGTGCATTTGAGAACGGATTCATGCGTATTATGTTGTATTGGATAGATTTATGTGATTTGCAATACTTCGAAGCTGGTCAGAATGCGGTAATTTTGACTTCTTTCAAACTTCATATAACTGCAAAGAGCACTCTTAAAACACGAAATTTTATGTATTTGGTGCTTGATTCTGCCATATAAAGCACTTTTGAAGCAAAATCTTGCTCCAGAGCAGATTTACAGAGTCAAAAATTTCTTAACGAGAATCAAAAAAAACGCTGATATCTCGCTGGAAACGCAAAATTTTGTGCATTTGAGGACGGATTCAAGCGTATCATTTTGTATTGGATGGATTCATGTGATTTGCGGTACTTTGAAACTGCTCAAAATGTGGTAATTTTGATTCATCTCAAACTTCATATAACTGCAGATAGCGCTCTGAAAACACGAAATATGATGTTTTTGTCGAGAGACTCATACATATTATGAGGTCCTGAATAGGAATATGGACTTTGTGATTGTGAAACTCTGCGCGTGGAAGCGTAATTTCGACTTATTCCAGAGTTCGTATAACTGCAAATGGCACTCTAAAAACACGAAATATGATGTAATTGGTGCCTGATTCTGCCATATAACGGACTTTTGAGCAAAATCTTGCTTTAGTGCAGATTTACAGAGTCAAAAATTTCTCAACGAGACAGAAAAAACGCTTATAACTCGCTGGAAACGCAAAATTCTGTGCATTCTAGGACAAAATCATGCGTATTATGTTGTATTCTATAGATTTATGTGATTTGCAATACTTTGAAACTGCTCAGAATGTGGTAATTTTGACTTATTTCAAACTTCATATAACTGCAGATAGCGCTCTGAAAACACGGAATATGATGTTTTTGTCGATAGATTCATACATATTATGAGGTTTTCAATAGGAATATGAAATTTTTGATTCTAAAAAACTGCTCTGAAAAGCGTGATTCCGACTTATTCCAAAGTTTGTAAAACTGCAAATAGCACTCTAAAAACACGGAATATGATGTATTTGATGTTTGATTCTGCCATTTAACGCACTTTTGAAGCAAAATTTTGCTTCAGAGCAGATTTACAGAGTCAAAAATTTCTCAAAGAGACTTAGAGAAAACGCTGATAACTCGCTGGAGACGCAAAATTTTGTGCATTTGAGGACGGATTCATGCGTATTATGTTGTATTGGATAGATTTATGTGATTTGCGATACTTTGAAACTGCTCAGAGTGTGGTATATTTGACTTATTTCTAACTTCATATAACTTGTGATAGTGCTCTGAAAACACGATATATGATGTTTTAGTCGATAGGTTCATACATATTATGTAATCCTGGATAGGAATATGAACTTTATGGTTGTGAAAATCTGCGCGGAAAAGCGTGATTTCGACTCATTCCATAGTTTGTAAAACTGCAAATAGCACTCTAAAAACACAAAATAGGATTTATTTGGTGCTAGATTCTGACATATAACGCAATTTTTAAGCAAAATCTTGTTTCTGAGCAGATTTACTGAGTCAAAAATTTCTCAACGAGACTCAGAAGAAACGCTGATTACTCGCTGGGAGCGCGAAATGTTGTGCATTTGAGGACGGATATATGCGTATTATGTTGTATTGGATAGATTTATGTGATTTGCGATACTTTGAAACTGTTCAGAATGTGGTAATTTTGACTTATTTCAATCTTCATATAACTGCTGATAGCGCTATGGAAACACGAAATATGATGTTTTTGTCGATGGATTCATACATATTATGAGGTCCTGGAAAGGAATATGAACTTTTTGATTGTGGAAATCTGCGAGGAAAAGCGTGATTTCGACTTATTCCAAAGTTTGTAAAACTGCAAATAGCACAAAAAAACACGAAATATGATGTATTTGGTGCTGGATTCTGCCATATAACGCACTTTTAAAGCGAGATCTTTCTTCTGAGCAGATTTACAGAGTCAAAAATCTCTCAACGAGACTCAGAAAAAACGCTGATAACTCGCTGGAAACGCTAAATTTTGTGCATTTGAGGACGGATTCACGCGTATTATGTTGTATTGGATAGATTTCTGTGATTTGCGATACTTTGAAACTGCTTAGCATGTGGTAATTTTGACTTGATTCTAACTTCATATTACTGCAGATAGCGCTCTGAAAACACAAAATATGATGTTCTTGTCGATAGATTCATACATATTATGAGGTCCTGAATAGGAATATAAACTTTTTGATTGTGAAAATCTGCGCGGAAAAGCGTGATTCCGACTTATTCCAAAGTCTGTAAAACTGCAAATAGCACTCTAAAAACACGAAATATGATGTATTTGGTGCTAGATTCTGCTATAGAAAACACTTTTGAAGCAAAATCCGGCTTCTGAGCAGATTTACAGAGTCAAAAATTCCTTAGTGAGACTCAGAAAAAACGCTGATAACTCGCTGGAAACGCAAAATTTTGTGCATTTGAGGACGGATTCATGCGTATCATGTTGTATTGGATAGATTTATGTGATTTGCGATACTCTGGAACTGCTCAGCAAGTGATAATTTTGACTCATTTCAAACTTCATATAACTGCAGAAAGCGCTCTGAAAACACGGAATATGATGTATTTGGTGCAAGATTCTGCCATATAACGCACTTTTGGAGCAAAATCTTTCTTCCGAGCAGATTTACAGAGTAAAAAATTTCTCAACGGGACTCAGGAAAAACGCTGATAACTCGCTGGAAACGCGAGAATCTGTGCATTTGAGGACGGATTCATGCGTATTATGTTGTATTGGATGGGTTTATGTGATTTGGGATACTTTGAAACTGCTCAGAGTGTGGTAATTTTGACTTATTTCGAAGTGCATATAACTGCTTATAGCGCTTTGAAAACACGAAATATGATGTTTTAGTCGATAGATTCATACATATTATGAGGTCCTGAGAAGAAATATGAACTTCTTGATTGTGAAAATCTACGCGGAAAAGCGTGATTTCGACTTATTCCAAAGTTTGTAAAACTGCAAGTAGCACTCTAAAAACACAAAATAGGATGTATTTGGTGCTAGATTCTGCTATATAACGCACTTTTGAAGCAAAATCTTGCTTCTGAGCAGATTTACAGAGTCAAAAATTTTTCAATGAGACTCAGAAGAAACGCTGATTACTCGCTGGGAACGCAAAATGTTGTGCATTAAGGGCCAGAACCATGCGTATTATCTTGTATTGGATAGATTTATGTAACTTGCGATACTTTGAATCTGCCTAGAATGTGGTAATTTTTACTTATTTCAATCTCCATATAACTGCTGATAGCGCTCTGAAAACACGAAATATGATGTTTTTGTTGATAGATTCATACATATTATGAGGTCCTGAATAGGAATATGAACTTTTTGATCGTGAAAATCTGCGCGGAAAAGCGTGATATCGACTTATTCCAAAGTTTGTAAAACTGCAAATAGCATTCTAAAAACACGGAATTTGATGTATTTGGTGCTAGATTCTGTCATATAACGCACTTTTGAAGCAAAATCTTGCTTCTGAGAAAAATTACAGAGGCAAAAATCTCTCAACGAGACTAAGAAAAAACGCTGATAACTCGCTGGGAACGCAAAATTTTGTGCATTTCAGGACGGATTCATGCGTATTATGTTGTATTGGATAGATCTATGTGATTTGCGATACTTTGAAACTGCTCAGCATGAGGTAATTTTGACTTAATTCAAACTTTATATTACTGCAGATAGCGCTCCGAAAACACGGAATATGATGTTTTTGTCGATAGATTCATACATATTATGAGGTCCTGAATGGGAATATGAACTTATTGATCGTAAAAATCTGTGCGGAAAAGCGTGATTCCGACTTATTCCAAAGTTTGTGAAACTGCAAATAGCACTCTAAAAACACAAATTAGGATGTATTTGGTGCTGGATTCTGCCATATAACGCACTTTAGAAGCAGAATCTTGCTTCTGAGCAGATTAACAGAGTCAAAAATTTCTCAACGAGACTCAGAAAAAACGCTGATTACTCGCTGAAAACGCAAAATTTTGTGCATTTGAGGACGGATCCATGCGTATTATGTTGTATTGGATAGATTTATGTGATTTGGGATACTTTGAAACTGCTCAGAATGTGATAATTTCAACCTATTCCTAACTTCATCTAACTGCAGAAAGCGCTCTGAATACATGGATTATGATGTATTTCATATTCTGCCATATAACGCACTTTTGGAACAAAATCTTGCTTCTGAGCAGATTTACAGTGTCAAAAATTCCTCAACGAGACTCAGAAAAAACGCTGTTAACTCCCTGGAAACGCGAAATTTTGTGCATTTGAGAACAGATTCGTGCGTATCATGTTGTTCTGGATAGATTTACGTGATTTCCGATACTTTGGAACTGCTCAGAATGTGGTAATTTTGACTTATTCCCAACTTCATATAACTGCTGATAGCGCTCTGAAACACGATATATGAAGTTTTAGTCGATAGATTCATACATATCATGAGGTCCTGAGAAGGAATATGAATTTTTTGATTGTTAAAATCCTTGCGGAAAAGCGTGATTTCGACTTATTCCAAAGTTTGAAAACTGCAAATAGCACTCTAAAAACACGAAATATGATGTATTTGGTGCTAGATTCTGCCATATAACGCCCTTTTGAAGAAGAATCTTGCTTCTGAGCAGATTTACAGAGTCAAAAATCTCTCAACGAGACTCAGAAAAAACGCTGATAACTCGCTGAAAACGCAAAATTTTGTGCATTTTAGGACGGATTCATGCGTATTATGTTGTATTGGATAGATTTATGTGATTTGCGATAATTTGAAACTGCTCAGCATGTGGTAATTTTGACCTAAATTCAAACTCCATATTACTGCAGATAGCGCTCTGAAAACACGAAATATGATGTTTTTGTAGATAGATTCATACATATTATGAGGTCCTGAATAGCAATATAAACTTTTTGATTGTGACAATCAGCGCGGAAAAGCGTGATTCCGACTTATTCCAAAGTTTGTAAAACTGCAAATCGCACTCTAAAAACACGAAATATGATGTATTTGGTGCTGGATTCTGCCATATATCGCAATTTTGGAGCAAAATATTGCTTCTAAGCTGATTAACAGAGTCGAAAATTTCTCAACGAGACATAGAAAAAACGCTGATAACTCGCTGGAAACGCAGAATTTTGTGCATTTGAGGACGGGTCCATGCGTATTATGTTGTATTGGACCGATTTATGTGATTTGCGATACTTTGAAACTGCCCAGAATGTGGTAATTTTGACTTATTTCAATCTTCATATAACTCGAGATAGCGCTCTGAAAACACGGAATTTGATGTTTTTGTCGATAGATGTAGAGAATTGGCCATATTTCCACGTACCTACTTTTGATATTTCAAATTAGACATAGACTCAGTCTTAAGAACATTTTAATTAATGACAAGCTCAGTATTTTTCAAAATAACAATAAATCAAAACAACAATAATCAAAGTAAATACATATCATAGTAACACATTCAATTTTTATTCCAAAACATATGTAATTCCAACACTCCCCTTCAATTTAAACTTTACTGAAACATAGAAACAAATAATTAAAACATAAAAGTTTAAATTGCACCATCTTCAATTCAGTTGAATAAAATTTCGATTTCTTTCAAATAATATCTTCTCCAATGGTTTTGTAAATAAATCTGCCGGATTGCTATGACTTGGGATATATTGGATCTTCACACATCCTTCATTCATAAGCTCTTTTATATAGTGGTATTTGACATCAATATGTTTCGTTCGACGTTGATTTTCGGTTCCGTTTGCAATAGACATTGCTCCATTATTATCTTCAAATATTGTGATTGGTCGACTAAATCCTATTTCTTTTAGAAGTCCATCCACTCATTTACATTGACACGCTACTAGGGAAAGATCAACATATTCAGCTTCTGTGCTTCATAATGTGACCGTTTGCTGCTTTCTTGTTCCCCATGCCACAATTCCACCGAAAGATCGTATACAGAAACCTGAAACAGATTTCCTATCTTCTATATCATTCGCCCAATCTGCGTCACAATATGCTTCTAGACATTGGTCTTCTACATATTCTAATTTCAAATCCTTCGTTCTTTTCAAATATTGTATAACTCTTCTCAAATATTTTAAATTATCTCTTCTTGCATTTACCTGAAATCTGCTTAAATAATTAACAGCATAGCAAATGTCTGGTCTGGTATTTATTGCAATATACATAAGTGCACCAATTAATTTTTTATATTCAGTTTCTATTCCTTCATTCTTCTCACCTTTATTTAGTATAAGACCTTTTTCCATTGGTGTATTAAATTCTTTACTATTCTCTAGATCGCATTTCTCTATCAGTTTTTCAATATACCTACTTTGATGAATCTTTAAAGTTTTCTTCTCTCTATCTCGTAGAATTTCTAATTCAACAAAGGTTTTAACATCTCCTATTTCAGTCATTTCAAATTTGTTCATCAATTTCCTTTTCAATTCATCAACTTCTTGCCCAATAAGGAGAATATCATCAACATATAGAACTATGTAATTCTTCGAAACTTTATCATAAAATGAACACTCATCATTTTTCGATCTGTTAAATCCCAAAGATAATAAAAAGTTGGTAAATTCACTATTCCAGCATCTAGGACTTTGTTTCAAACCATATAATGCTTTTTGTAATCTCTTGACTCCTCTTTCTTCTTTGAATGGTCCTTCTGGTGATTTTATATAGATTTCTTCTTCTAGTTTACCATTCAGGAATGCAGTTCTAACATCTAACTGCTGTATCTCTAAATCCAAAGAGTTTGCTATTGCCAACATGGTACGAATGGTATTTGTAGCAGCTACTGGAGCGTAGGTATCTTCATAATCAATCCCATATTCTTGATTACAGCCTCTCGCTACTAACCTTGCCTTGTATATTTCTCTTCCATCGGCAGTTATCTTTTTAGTAAAAACCCATCGACATGATATTGTTTTCTTACCTTGTGGCAATGATGAGTCTATCCATGTTTTATTCTTTTTATGGGCCTCAATTTCTGTTTTCATCGCTCCTATCCATTCTTCTTTGTCACTTCTTTGTAGAATTTCTTCATAATTCAATGGCGTATTTCCAATTTCAGCATTGAGAGCTACTACATAATCTTGTAACCATCTGGGCTTTATTCTTTTCCTCTCTCCCAAAGATTCTTCATTCAATTCAACATCTTCTTTACCTTTGTCTTCTTGTGTAATTTCTCTCACCTCATTAGATTCTTCAATATCAATTACTGCAACCCTATTATTGTTACTATTTTCTTTCTTACTTTCGTCAAAAATCACGTTCCTTTCAGTAATAAACTTCTTACCATCCCAGAGTCTATATCCGTTTGTAACATATCCAACCAATCTACATTTGATTGCCTTTTCTTCTAATTTCGTTCTTCTGTAATCTGGTACGTGTAAATATGCTGTACAACCAAATATCTTAATTTTCTTCAAATCAGGTTCATGCCCGAACCACTTTTGTGCAGGAATTATATTTTCATTTGTGGGCAACCTGTTCAAAATATACGCTGATGTCTGCACAGCTTCCAACCAGAATGATTTTGGTAATTCACTATCAATCAATAAACATCTTGACATTTCAACGAGCGTATGGTTCATTCTTTCTGCTTTTCCATTATTCTGCGGCGTGTACGGTATATTTTTCTCCATTCTAATACCTTTTGTCTTGAGATATCTATTAAATTCTTCATTAACATACTCAGTTCCATTGTCACAACGCAGTCTGCTAACTTTCATGCTATTAAAATGTGTTTCAGCTTCTGCAACATACTCAGTGAAAAATTTCAATGCTTCATTCTCATGTTTAAGGCTGTCGTTTACCTAAATTTTATTTCTGTTCGGCTCGAACAAGGGGTTTTCAGTGCATGCAATCCAAATATTTTGCTCGATCGCTTGGTAGTCTATATTTGAATTTATTCAACAGCAGGTAGTTCCCCTAATAGAAAGATTTATGACTTAGGTTTTGAGTTCATTATTTGCCGACTAAAATAGTACCTGAACTTAGTCTTTAGTTGAGTAAATAAAATGTTAACTGCAGATATTTTAAAATATTTACCCTTGAACACCATTTCCAACTTGGGAACAAGATATTTTGTGGATAAAACCATTAATTGAATATCCAGTCAACGCTTATATATAATATAAATTATCAACTGAATTTTCAAAGAAAATGATAATCATGCAAAGTAACTTTTACCAAATTTATGAGGATATAAATAATTTATTATAATGACTTCAATCAAACTTGATTCTATTGGAAAATTGAATTATTCCTAATTTATAATAATTGCCAAGTCCAGATCGTAATGTGGGTAATAACCTAATTTAATAACTAATTTTATGACATATGCAAAAAAAAATACAGTTTTTTTTTGTTTTCCCTCTTCACGAAATTAGATACTCTCACAAGTGTTTCAAAATTTGCTTGAGATTTTTCTAAATTGATTAAATAAAGGCTTAGAAACTTGCTTCGTTAAACTAAAATATTTTCAAGTTGATATTTCTTCCGGTTGAATTAGAAGTCGGCAATAATTTTCTTATTTTAAAAAGAATTATTCTTTCATTTTATCATTAGATTATGGAAATAATTCTGCTTATGGAATACCAGAAGTAATATTTTCTCTATATAATCTGTAACACGTAGATTTCCAGAATTGCTCACGCTCACGGGGTCACGCTTTGAAAATCAGGGCCGTGCCTTAGTCTTAATCTTAGGCCGGAATTAAATATTATGAATCTGTGAATAGAATTTTATAGAGCAAACTAACTTAGATTGTGTGGCTAGGGACGAAACAAGACGATTTCAGCTGAGGATGAGCGTTGCTTGCCCGAGCGAAGCGAGGGCCGGCATCACCCTCGGCTGAAATCGTGTTTTGTCCCGTGCCACACACTGTATTTTTCATAATACCTACATTGAAACTTTCCACATTACAAATTTGTCATAACAAAGTAAATATTCTTCCTTTGATTTTGCAGATAACAAGTCAAGAATAGCTGCTTGTGCTTCATCAATAAGATGTTGTGGTGTACTAAAAATTGTCGTATTAATACTTCTTTTCTTGAAACTAATCGTCTTTTTAATTTAATTTACAGTTCCGAATACAACAACTGTCAAGTTAACTAAGGTTATATGATTTTCATTTAGAGATTGACAATGAGCAAATGCAACTCTGCCAGGGATAAAACGATGTAAAAAATTAATTCAGCGGGCAGAAACAAGCTTGTTTTTCCCCTCAAGCAGAAACAAGTCTGTTCCTGCCCGACTACACTCACATATGTCTGCAATTGTCTTGTTTCGACTGACAAAACAGGCGTTGAAACGCGTTGTTTCAATGCAGGTATTATGAAAATAATATTCCTTGAAATTGCATAGAATGCGACTATATGTTTGAGGATGTCATACAAACAAGTAAATTATTATCTAATTTGATTGGTACTATAATGTTATAATAAAGATTCTGTTGCTATTTTTTTCAAACTCTGCTCCAATTTTTATTGTTTTAGCAAAATAAATCAAATTATAACTCATATTATGTAATTATGTATGTAAAATGCAATGTTGTAATTTGAAGACAATATCCATGCGAATGTTTAATGATTTAATATATTCTATACATCCACACTGTGTTCCAATAAGAATATGATTGTGTATTATTTATATTATTTAAGTGTTTTTCAAAATGTTTTATCATTCTCTATTTGTTAATTGCATTATTTCTTAATTTTGTTGCAATAAAAATATGGTAATGTTTCAATGTTTTCTAAATCCATGTGTTTTTTCCCAGTATAAGATCATTATATGTAGAATATATATGGATACAAACTTATTGTGGGTTAAATGAGCAAGTTCATAGATTAAAAGTATAATTTTAAACATATTTCAAAAAATATCAATCGTGGAAAGTGGCGAATAAAAAATGTGACATTTTATAAGCTAATTGTTTTATAATTAGTGCCTTTGCATCATCATAATTATAAATAAACATAGTTCACTTGATTGTGATAAAAATTCATTTTGATATAATATGAAAGTGGCAAGACGAAAATAACCGAACGAAACACATAATAATAAATTTATCTCTTTTGCATATTCGACCGTTCTGAGAAAGGTGTCTCATAAAAGAGCAGGTAGTAAGGGATTATAAATATGTGTAAGTCACACATAATATTGACAGCTCCAAGAAAAATGTCAAGCTGGTTGCAGGGGCTGAGTATAACAGGCGAAATATTTTAAGAAATATATTCTGTTTTTTGGCAAAAAATTTTCACGTTTATCTGTAATTACAGTAGAATGATTGAAAATTGGAGTAGTACGTTCTATAGACTATTCTTGGAAGTAGGCATATGTAAATTTTTGCATCTTAAAATATGATAGAATGTTGTAAAATATCATTTGTTTATTTCAGTTAATGTGCTTATTTCTCGAAAAATATAAACAATTTCAAGATTCCGCTCACATGCTTCCATAGATATAGTGATTTACAATGTACTGAGGAAATTGTTTTTAAAACAGTAGACTCATAAAAGCAGAAATTTGATATCCGTGTGAAGCTCAATTTTTCAGTTTTTTGTTCATATATTTATGAATAAATGAAATTGGAATAATGCATACTCATTTTCATATACTATCAACGTATATACAATATATTATCAAAAAAAATTCAATGAAATAATCATTATACGCAACTTACAGCAAAATGATTGAATTTATATGAGAAATATATGCGTAAAAATTGCAGAATGTATGACTCTTTTTACAACAAATGGATGAAAATTTTAAAAATCGAGAAAGCAGGTTCCATGCTTTGAAGATTTATCTATCAGAAGCACTACTTGATCATTAAAAATAATCTATGTGATGAGAAATAATTTGATATGCGTAAACCATGTTTTTATGATTTAGGTAAACGACACTGGTTTCGCCATTTAACATAATGTCCTTTCCTGCTTTTTACCGCATTTATTCCAAGCTCATTATTCCATTATCCCGTACTCTGTGGTTGAAATATTGTTTAATTTCAATCCTGATAACAGATGGACATATCTGTCTATATTTTACAATTATATTTAATATTGTAACTTGTCGTTAGAGACAAGTTCGCCCGCAACCTGTTGTTTAAAGACCTTCGCAGTGAACGCATGTCTGTCGCTTTATGTGAGTTTATCGCACGTGCTTTCGCGTTGTGACTCCGAAAAAATATTATATGTGTGTGCTCCGCTAACCGCTTCTCATCACCGCCAACCGCTTATCAACACCGCTACAACAATCATCGCCGATGTGCAACAATTGGGACAAATATCAGAGTGAGTACGTTTCCTTATTCACAATTTCCTCACTGAATGTAAAAATAGTGAAACCACCTTCAACATCAAAATACAGTCCACTAAAAAAATCAGCTAAATACGTTGGTTCATCGAGCTATCGTAACATTGGTCCTTCGAGCCGGATTTACTCAGTATTATATATATATTTACCATTGTTGCACATTAATTATTGTCTTTAAAACAATTCAGTATTTTCTGTTATAATATAACCGCTATCTTTATTCAATTGAATACCGCTCGAACTATATATCAATTAAATAGTTCAAGATCACATACATCACGTTTATTATTTATCTTAATTAAATTAATAATAATTAAACCGCTAGAAATTCGAATATTTCTTTTCGAATATTACTTTGTTACCGCTATTGCCACGCTTACACCACCCATTTATTACGCATTTTATTATATTTAAATCATGGAAGCAAAAATTAAACTTCTAGAAAGTAAAAAGTCCGCCATGTTTGCCAGATTAAACCGTTTGTACGAATCATCTAAAACAATTGTTACTGCTGAAACACGTTCGTGTGAGAATTTCTTGGCATCGACTGAAACTGTCGATCAGCTGAGAACAGAATATATGAGTTTAATAGACGAGGTCAACGAATTAAGTTTAAAATCAGATGCAACATTTATCCCGAATTTTGAAGCTATATCCGCATTTGACGAATTATATTCATATGTAAAACGAGTTCGCGCAAAATATGATACACTTAATAAGTCTAGTACTTCAACCGCTACTTGCGCGCAACCCGCAAAATGTTCAACTAAATTACCGCCAATAGTACTGCCTTCATTTGACGGAAAAATTGAAAACTGGCCAGTCTTTTATGAATCATTCAAAGCAAATATTCACAATAATGTACAACTGTCAGATTCACAACGCATACAATATCTTATGGGCAAACTTACGCATAACGCTTTAAAGTTAACCGCAGGTGTCATACCTAATGGTGACAATTACGCATCATTATGGGAAGGTCTAGTTAAAAGGTATCAAGATACAAGAGCTTTAGGTACTTATTATTTAAACAGTATTCTTGAATTAAAATCTTACAATTATAACAGCCATAACTTAAATAAATTTATAGAAAATTTCTCCTCTGCTGTACAAGCATTGGAACAGCTTAAGATCGAAGATCTTAAAGATTTTATATTTCTATCTTTAGCCCTGAAAAGGGTAGATTCTCAAACCGCACAATTATTTGAAATGTCTGTAAGAGATAAGGAAATTCCTTCTTATAAGGACTTTGTCACTTTTGCTAAAGGTCAAGTTAAAATATTGGAGAGGACCACAAATACACGTATCGCCTTTAATAATAATATACCCTCACCTTCAGTATCTGCACAATCACGCGTAGAACCCTTTGTTAAACGTAATACGCATTCATTTGTAATTAATAGTAATATGAATTTTCACTGCAAGTTATGTAAGAAAGATGATCATCAAAGGTTATATGAGTGCACTACGTTTAAGGATATGCCAGTCACAAATAGATTCGATTATATTAAAATAAATAAGGGCTGTGTAAATTGTTTAAGCTTAATGCATAGCGTATATAATTGCAAATCAAAACACGTTTGCCGCAATTGTAACAAACGTCATCACAGTTTGTTACATTTTAATAAGGCGCCAATAGGAACGTCAAACGCACAATCAACGAACGTAATAAACGCGCATGCGCAGTGCAAAGCTCCCGCAGCAAGCCCTGATGAAAGTTCGAATGCAGTATCGCTGTGCACTCGTACCAAAACAACACCACTTCTTCGCTCAACTGTTCTATTATCTACCGCACAAATTCACGCGAAAAATAAACAAGGCAAAAATGTTCTTATACGATGTTTAATAGATAACGCGTCTCAAGATAATATTATAACAATCGATTGCTGTAGAAAGCTTAATTTAGACATCATCTCGCTCAATAATTCATTTATAAAGGGTGTAGGCAATACATCGCGACCAATTCGCGGTTATGTTATGTTAAATATAGAATCCAGAATTTCTGGAGATAAATTTAATATACAATCTTTGGTGGTAGATTCTATAACTGATAAGCTGCCAACGGTATTTATAGACCCATCAGTACTTCAAGGTCTCTCTAGACTTCCGCTCGCTGACTCGACCTGGAACATTCCGGGAGACGTCGACCTAGTTTTAGGTGCAAAATTATTTCCGCATATATTATTGGCTGGTCGGTCACCAGCCTCAGCAACCGCCCCGCCCGCTATTGAAACCATATTTGGTTATGTACTTATGGGAAATGTTCCCACTTCGCTCGAAATGGAATCAGAATCACGTGCATTCTGTTCTATTTCGAATACCGCATTAGATAATACGCTAAATAAGTTCTGGGAATTGGAAGAATTTCAAAATAATAAATTCATTAGCCCTGATGAATCGCAATGTGAAAAACTATATGAAGATTCTGTTACCCGTGACAAGACCGGTAGATACCGTGTAGATTTACCATTTTGTAGAGAGCCTGAACTATTAGGTAATTCTTACACAACCGTATATAATCGCTTCACGTCACTTGAACGTAAACTAGATCGCAACCCGCCATTACGCAACAAATACAACGAAATTATTAAACAATACTGCGCAGATGGATATCTATCTGAAATACCGCCTGGAAATGATAATCGCGAGGGATATTATATTCCGCACCACCCTGTAATAAGGGAGGATAAGACCACTACCAAAATCCGCTTGGTATTGGACGCTAGTTGTAAAACTGATTCTACATTATCTCTTAATGATATTCTCTACGCAGGTTGTAATTTACAAAATGATCTATTTACAATATTATTAAATTTCAGATTATTTAAATTTGCTTTAACTGCTGATATTAAACAAATGTATTTACAGATAACAATTGATCCTAATCACCGCATATATCAAAAAATTCTGTTTAGATTCAATACAGATGAAAAAATCCGCACTTTCTCATTTAATTGTGTAGCGTTCGGTATTAAATCTAGTCCGTTTCTGGCACTTCGTACTGTACGTCAGTTAATAAGCGACGAACGCGCAAAATTTCCTCAAGCCGCCTCTGTGGCTGAATCTCAAATTTACATGGACGATTTAGCCACATCTGTTATCAATGAAAATGAAGCGGTGATGTTAGCATCCGATCTTATTTCTTTATTTAAATTAGGAGGCTTTGAACTAACAAAATGGGCAAGTAATTCAAATTTAGCTTTATCTGAAATTCCTGAGTCTTTACGCTTATTACAACATACTGAATTTGACTAGGAAAATTCCTTGAAAGTACTCGGATTAAAATGGAATCAAACAGATGATACACTTACATATGAGATTAACAATGCTAACAACAATGTTTGTACTAAACGCACTATACTTTCCACCGTAGCACGTTTATGGGACGTGTTAGGGTTAGCTGCACCTGTCATACTTTACGCAAAGTTACTTATTAAGGAACTTTGGCTTCAACAAATAGGTTGGGATGAAACACCCCCTAATGAAATTGTACAAATGTATAAATTATTTACGAAAGAGTTACCACTTTTAACAGAGTTACGCATACCACGTCATTTAAACGTAGTCAATAATTGCAGAGTTAACTTAGTAGCTTTTGCAGATGCCAGTTTGAAAGCTTACGGTTGTGTTATTTATTTTCATGTAACAAACCCAGCCGATGAGGTGTCCACCAACATCGTATGCGCTAAATCCAAGGTGGCACCGGTAAAAATCGTGTCGCTTGCACGCCTAGAATTATGCGCTAACTTACTTATGGCTAAACTAGTAAGATTAGTATATAATACATATAATTCTCGCTATCATATAAATGATATATTTGCATTCTCAGACTCTAAAATAGCTCTTTCATGGATTCATTCATCTCCGCACCGCTGGAACATTTTTGTTAGCAACCGCGTTGCTCAATGTCAAGATATTCTAAATTCACGTCGCTGGAATTGACAATCCCAGTGACTGTCTTTCGCGAAGCCTACGGCCTTCACAGCTAAAATCGCACAATCAGTGGTGGTGCGGACCACCATGGTTACGAGATCCTATATCTCTTTGGCCAATAGAGCCTTTTACGCCCGCTACTTGCTCAGAACTGCCCGAATTTAATTCCAAAACATTAATTGTTACCGCTACTCGGGTTTCTGAGCCATCATTATTATGTACGCTCGCACTTAGAGTTTCATCATGGTTAAAATTATTACGTATAGTTGTCTATGTATTCAAATTCATAAGAAAAATACCCCGCTCAAATATGATAATCGCATCAGATTTAAATATGGCCGAAACTATGATAATCTCACAGCTCCAAAATGTTCATTTCAAAGATGACATTATTAACATTAAACAGAAATTAATCACATCTAATCAAATACGCAAATTAGATCCCTTCGTTGACGATGCCGGAATTTTAAGAGTAGGCGGAAGATTGTCAAATGCAGACTTGCCGTACGAAGCACGTCATCCCGCAATTCTACCCAAACGAGATCATATTGTAAATATTATCATTGATTTTTACCATAAAACACAAGGTCACGCAGGACCGGACTTACTTATTGCAATTATTCGTCAACGATTCTGGATTTTATCTGCTAGAAATATTGTCAGACATAGAGTGCGCTTATGTAATCGCTGTTTTAAACACTCGCCGTCTCATCCGCAACCAAAAATGGCAGATCTTCCATCATTTCGAGTACGCGAATCAAAAGCATTTGTTAATACAGGCGTTGATTACGCCGGCCCTATAAATATAACTCTATCTCGACGTCGTGGACAGCGAAGTCAAAAGGCTTATATTTGTCTATTTATATGTCTAGTGACGAAAGCAGTGCACATTGAATTGGTTTCAGACTTATCTACTGAAGCTTTTCTTAACGCTTTTAAGAGATTTATATCACGACGTGGTCCAGTATCTCAGCTTTATTCCGATAACGGAACAAACTTTGTAGGTGCCAAAACTCAACTAAACGAATTTCTCGCTTCGCAACAATATAATACCGCACTTGGTGAAAATTTAGCCAATCGTCGAATCGAATGGAAAATGATTCCCCCCCGTGCTCCCCATTTTGGAGGGTTATGGGAGTCAAACATAAAGAGTTTTAAAACTCATTTATACCGCATTATAGGCTCACAACTGCTCACATTTGAGGAGCTTATGACTATTTTAACGCAAATAGAAGCGCTTTTAAATTCGCGTCCGCTTTGCTTATTAACCGCTGATCCTCATCCAGAGGTTCTTACCCCCGCTCACTTTCTCGTGAGCACGCCTATACAATATTTACCCGCTCATGAGATCTCACAAGAAAATACTAATCTTGTGAGCCGCAAACAATTACTAGATAGTTTAGTTCAATCATATTGGCAAAGATGGCGACAGGAATATTTACATACACTTCAAATAAGACAAAAGTGGTGTAAGCCTGACAATCCAGTAACAATCGGTACTGTAGTATTGATAAATCAGGATAATGTACCCCCGCTCCGCTGGCCGCTGGGTGTCATAGAGCAAGTTTATCCAGGCAAGGATGGTACGGTTAGAGTTGCTCTAATAAGAACACCTACAACAAAATTTAAACGCCCGGTAGTAAAACTTTGTCCATTGCCGCTGCAGTAATGCAACTAGAGCTGTCTAGTTGATATATATATTTTTTTTCTTCTTTTTTTTTCTCGCTTAATTAATTAATTAGAGGGTTGGTATTTATAAGTCTAATTTTAATTATAATTTAAACTTAAGTGTTTTTAAAATACTGAGTATTTTCAACGCGGGGAGGATGGTTTCGCCATTTAACATAATGTCCTTTCCTGCTTTTTACCGCATTTATTCCAAGCTCATTATTCCATTATCCCGTACTCTGTGGTTGAAATATTGTTTAATTTCAATCCTGATAACAGATGGACATACCTGTCTATATTTTACAATTATATTTAATATTGTAACTTGTCGTTAGAGACAAGTTCGCCCGCAACCTGTTGTTTAAAGACCTTCGCAGTGAACGCATGTCTGTCGCTTTATGTGAGTTTATCGCACGTGCTTTCGCGTTGTGACTCCGAAAAAATATTATATGTGTGTGCTCCGCTAACCGCTTCTCATCACCGCCAACCGCTTATCAACACCGCTACAACAATCATCGCCGATGTGCAACAATTGGGACAAATATCAGAGTGAGTACGTTTCCTTATTCACAATTTCCTCACTGAATGTAAAAATAGTGAAACCACCTTCAACATCAAAATACAGTCCACTAAAAAAATCAGCTAAATACGTTGGTTCATCGAGCTATCGTAACAGACACCCTTAAGACCAAATATCATTACGAAATGGGAAAAATCGTCTAAAAAGGTGACAAAATATTTATACCCTCCAATTGATGTAGGACTTATTGGACCACACAAGTCACTGTGTATAAGTTCCAAAGGTCTGGTAGTTCTTGGAGATTTCTTTCTGTATGGCAGACTAGACATTTTACCTTTAATACAAGTTTCACACTTCTCATCTAGTGTTTCATAGTTTTCTATAAAACCCATTTTCTTTAAATGAGCTAAGGAACCATAATTTACATGACCCAATCTTCTGTGCCAGTCAATAGCCTGCTTACTTAAATGTGCTTCTCCATCTGATTGTATATAATTCAAACTAAAACATACTTTATACAAAGAACCTTCTCCATAACCTTGACAAATCAACTGATTACGTCTTTTAATTAATATCTTCTCTCTTTCAAAAATTACAGTTAGTCCATTATCTATCAGTCTCCGCCCTGATAATAAATTACTTTTCAAATCGGGAACATACAACACATGCTCTATATCTATTTCATATTTCCCAGTATTAACTTGAATCAAACCTTCACTCTCTGCAAATATTGATTCAGATTTCTTTGCTACATCAATTTTAACTTTGGGATTAAGCTTATTTTCTTTGCAAAAATATCTACAATCATTAACCATATGATCACTAGCTCCTGAATCAATAACAAATACGGCTAATCCTTTTGATCGTTCATCATGACTGTTAATATAAAGTGCTACTCCAGGATCATAATCTACTTTATTTAAATAATGAGCATTCTTGTTTCGAACCTTAACTCGACAATTCTTTTTAATATGACCAAATTTGCCACAGTTAAAACATTTCACAGAACTATTTAAACAGTCTGATTTTACATGTCCATATTTCCCACATTTAAAATAAGTAATATTCTTGATACAATTACCTGTTTGAAAAGCTACATCTTCCTGTCTCAAACCTTTATCGTTTCCTAATTTCGAAGATTTTCTTCTTGTCTCTTCATCTAATAATCTCAATCTGACATATTCAGACGTAATTTTTGAATCATCTATCGTTTCAATTGCAGAAATTACCCCATTGTATTCTTCAGGTAATGTCATTAACATATTGCATACAATTTCATTTTCTGACATAACTGCACCAACAGCTTTCAGTTCCCGTACCATTTTATCAAAAGTATTGAAATTATCTTCTAATGAATATCTTTTATCATATTTCAGTTGTAGCAATCTTCTTCGTAAATATAATTGAGACGTTACTGATTTTCTTTCATATTTATCCGACAAAGTGTCTAGAGTTTCTTTAGCCGTTTTCTTATCTTCAATTGCTTCTAAACATTTATCACTAAGACAAGATATTGAAATCGATTTTGCTTTCAAATTATTCTTCCGCCACTGTTCTTTATCTGTAGCTTCATTTTCATTGATACTAAATACAGTTAAAACACCTTTTTCTTCTAATACAACAGACAATCTGAATTTCCAGCTATTGAAATTTTCACCATTAAAAATTGGTAAACCATACACTGAGCCTGGGCCCATAACCTGTAGAGAATTGGCCATATTTCCACGTACCTACTTTTGATATTTCAAATTAGACATAGACTCAGTTTTAAGAACATTTTAATTAATGACAAGCTCAGTATTTTTCAAAATAACAATAAATCAAAACAACAATAATCAAAGTAAATACATATCATAGTAACACATTCAATTTTCATTTCAAAACATACGTAATTCCAACAATAGATTCATACATATTATTAGGTCCTGAATAGGAATATGAACTTTTTGATTTTAAAAATCTGCGCGAAAAAACGAGATTTCGACTTATTCCTAAGTTTGTAAAACTGCAAATAGCACTCCAAAAACACAAAATATGATGTATTTGGTGCTAGATTCTGCCATATATCGCATTTTTGGAGCAAAATCTTGCTTCTGAGCTGATTAACAGAGTCGAAAATTTCTCAACGAGACTTAGAAAAAACGCTGATAACTCGCTGGAAACGCAACATTTTGTGCATTTAAGCACGGATTCATCCGTATTATGTTGTATTGGATAGATTTATGTGATTTGCGATACTTTGAAACTGTTCAGAATGTGGTAATTTTGACTTATTTCAAACTTCATATAACTGCAGATAGCGCTCTGAAAACACAGAATATGATGTTTTTGTTGATAGATTCATACATATTATGAGGTCCTGAATAGGAATATGTTTCTTTTGATTGTGAAAATTGGCCCAGAAAAGCGTGATTTCAAATTATTCCAAAGTTTGTGAAACTGCAAATAGCACTCTAAAAACACGGAATATGATGTATTTGGTGCTAGATTTGGCCATATAACGCACTTTTAAAGCAAAATCTTGCTTCTGAGCAGATTTACAGAGTCAAGAATTTCTCAACGAGACTCAGAAAAAACGTTGATAACTCGCTGGAAACGCAAAATTTCGTGCATTTGAGGATGAATTTATGCGATTTATGTTGTATTGGATGGATTTATGTGATTTGCGATACTTTGAAACTGCTCAGAATGTGGTAATTTTGACTTATTTCAAACTTCGTATAACTGCAGATAGCGCTCTGGAAACACGGAATGTGATGTTTTTGTTGTAGATTCATACATATTATGAGGTCCTGAATAGGAATATGAACTTTTTGATTGTGAAAATCTGCGTGGAAAAGCGTGATTTCGACTCATTCCAAAGTTTGTAAAACTGCAGAGAGCACTCTGAAAACACAAAATATGATTTATTTGATGCTAGATTCTGCCATATAACAGACATTTGAAGCAAAATCTTGCTTCTGAGCAGATTTACGGAGTCAAAAATTTCTCAACGAGACTCAGAAGAAACGCTGATAACTCGCTGAAAACGCAAAATTTTGTGCATTTGAGGACAGATTCATGCGTACTATGTTGTATTGGATAGATTTATGTGATTTGCGATACTTTGAAACTGCTCAGAATGTGGTGATTTTGACTTATTTCAAACTTCATATAACTGCAGATAGCGCTCTGAAAACACGAAATATGATGCTTTTGTCGATAGATTAATACATATTTTAAAGTCCTAAATAGGAATATGAACTTTTTGATCACGAAAATATCCGCGGAAAAGCGTGATTTCGACTTATTCCAAAGTTTTTTAAACTGCAAAGAGCACTCTAAAAGCACAGAATATGATGTTTTTGGTGCTATATTCTGTCATATAACGCACTTTTGAAGCAAAATCTTGCTTCTGAGCAGATTTACAGAGTGAAAAATTTCTCAACGGGACTCAGAAAAAACGCTGATGACTCGCTGGAAACGCAAAATTTTGTGCATTTGAGGACGGATTCATGCGTATTATGTTGTATTGGATAGATTTATGCGATTTGCGATACTTTGAAACTGCTCAGCATGTGGTTATTTTGACTTATTTCAAACTTCATATAACTGCAGATAGCGCTCTTAAAACACGGAATATGATGTATTTGGTGCTAGACTCTGCCATATAACGCACTTTTGAAGCAAAATCTTGCCTCTGAGCAGATTTACAGAGTCAAGAATTTCTCAACGAGACTAAGGAAAAACGCTGATAACTTACTGGAAACGCAGAATTTTGTGCATTTAAGGACGGATTATTGCGTATTATGTTGCATTGGATAGATTTATGTGATTTGCGATACTTTGAAACTGCTCAGAATGTGGTAATTTTTACTTATTACAAACTTCATATAACTGCTGATAACGCTCTGAAAACACGAAATATGTTGTTTTTGTCGATAGATTCATACATATCATGAGGTCCTGAATAGGAATATGAACTTCTTGATTGAAAAATCTGCGCCGAAAAGCGTGATTTCGACTTATTCCAAAGTTTGTAATACTGCAAAGAGCACTCTAAAAACACAAAATATTATGTATTTGGTGCTAGATTCTGCCATATAACGCACTTTTGAAGCAAAATCTTGCTTCTGAGCAGATATAAAGAGTCAAGAATTTCTCAACGAGACTCAAAATAAACGCTGATAACTTGCTGAAAACGCAAAATTTGAGGACAAATTCATGCGTATTATGTTGTATTGGATAGATTCATTTGATTTGCGATACTTTGAAACTGCTCAGCATGTGGTAATTTTGACTTATTCCAAACTTCATTTTACTGCAGATAGCGCTCTGAAAACACGAAATATGATGTATTTGGTGTTAGATTCTGCCATATTACGCACTTTTAAAGCAGAATCTTGCTTCTGAGCAGATTTACAGTGTGAAATATTCCTCAACGAGACTCAGAAAAAACGCTGATTACTTGCTGGAAACGCAAAATTTTGTGCACTCGAGGACGGATTCATGCGAATTATGTTGTATTGGATAGATTCATGTGATTTGCGATACTTTGAAACTGCTCAGCATGTGGTAATTTTGACTTAATTCAAACTCCATATAACTGCAGATAACGATCTGAAAACACGAGATATGATGTTTTTGTCGATAGATTCATACATATTATGAGGTCTTGAATAGGAATATGAACTTTTTGATTGTGAGAATCTGCGCGGAAAAGCGTGACTCCGACTTATTCCAAAGTTTGTAAAACTGCAAATAGCACTCGTAAAACACAAAATATGATGTATTTGGTGCTAGATTCTGCCATATAACGCCTTTTTGAAGCAAAATCTTGCTTCTGAGAAGATTTACAGAGTCAAAAATTCATAAACAAGACTCAGAAAAAACGCTGATTACTCGCTGGAAACGCAAAATTTTGTGCATTTGAGGACGAATTCATGCGTATTATGTTGTATTGGATAGATTTATGTGATTTGCGATACTTTGAAACTGCTCAGAATGTGGTAATTTTGACTTATTTCAAACTTCATATAACTGCAGATAGCGCTCTAAAAACACAAAATATGACGTTTTTGTCGATAGATTCATACATATTATGAAGTCCTGAATAGGAATATGATTTTTTTGATTGTGAAGATCTGCGCGGAGAAGCGTGACCTCGACTTATTCCAGAGTTTGTAAAACTGCAAATAGCACTCTAAAAACACAAAATATGATGTATTAGATGTTGGATTCTGCCATATAACGCACTTCTGAAGCAAAATCTTGCTTCTGAGCAGATTCACAGTTTCAAAAATTTTCCAACAAGACTCAGAGAAAACGCTAATAACTCACTGGGAACGCAAAATTTTGTGCATCTGAGAACGGATTCATGCGTATTATGTTGTATTGGATAGATTTATGTGAATTGCGATACTTTGAAACTGCTCAGAATGTGGTAATTTTGACTTATTTCAAACTTCATATAACTGCAGATAGCGCTCTGGAAACAAGGAATATGATGTTTTTGTTGTTAGATTCATACATATTATGAGGTCCTGAATAGGAATATGAACTTTTTGATTGTGAAAATCTGCGCGGAAGAGCGTGATTTCGACTTATTCTATAGTTTGTAAAACTGCAAAGAGCACTCTAAAAACACCAAATATGATGTATTTGATGCTATATTCTGCCATCTAACAGACTTTTGAAGCAGTATCTTACTTCTGAGCAGATTTACAGAGTCAAAAATTTCTCAACGAGCTTCAGAAAAAACGCTGATAGCTCGCTGGAAACGCAAAATTTTGTGCATTTGAAGACGGATTTATGCGTATTATGTTGTATTGGATAGATTATTGTGATTTGCGATACTTTGAAACTGCTCAGAATGTGGTAATTTTGCTTTATTTCAAACTTCATATAACTGCAGATAGGGCTCTAAAAACACGAAATATGATGTTTTTGTCAATAGATTCATACATATCATGAGGTCCAGAATAGGAATAGGAATTTTTTGATTGTGAAAATCTGCGCGGAAAAGCGTGATTACGACTCATTCCAAAGTCTGTAAAACTGCAAATAGTACTATAAAAACACGAAATATGATGTATTTGGTGCTAGATTCTGCCATATAACGCACTTTTGAAGCAAAACCTTGCTTCTGAGCAGATTTGCAGAGTCAAAAATTTCTCAACGAGACTCAGTCAAAACGCTGATAACTTGCTTGAAACGCAAAATTCTGTGCAATTGAGGACGGATTCATGCGTATTATGCTGTATTGGATAGATTTATGTGATTTGCGACACTTTGAAACTGCTCAGAATGTGGTAATTTTGACTTATTTCAAACTTCATATAACTGCAGATAGCGCTCTGAAAACACGGAATATGATATTTTTGTCGATAGATTCATACATATTATGAGGTCCTGAATAGAAATATGAACTTTTTGACTGTGAAAATCTGCGCGGAAAAGCGTGATCTCGACTTATTCCAAAGTTTGTAAAACTACAAATAGCACTCTAAAAACACGAAGTATGATGTATTTGGTGCTAGATTCTGCCATATAACGCATTTTTGGAGCAAAATCTTGCTTATGAGCAGATTCACAGTTCCAAAAATTTTCCAACAAGACTCAGAGAAAACGCTGATAACTCACTGGAAACGCAAAATTTTGTGCATTTGAGGACGGATTCATGCGTATTATGTTGTATTGGTTAGATTTATGTGAATTGCGATACTTTGAAACTGCTCAGAATGTGGTAATTTTGACTTATTTCAAACTTCATATAACTGCAGATAGCGCTCTGGAAACACGAAATATGATGTTTTTGTCGATAGATTCATACATATTATGAGTTACTGAATAGGAATATGAACTTTTTGGTTGTGAAAATCTGCGCGGAAAAGCGTGATTTCGACTTATTCCATAGTTTGTAAAACTGCAAATAGCACTCTAAGAACACAAAATAGGATGTATTTGGTGCTAGATCCTGCCATATAACGCACTTTTGAAGCAAAATCTTGCTTCTGAGCAGATTCACAGTTTCAAAAATTTCTCAACGAGACTCAGAACAAACGCTGATAACTCGCTGGAAACGCAAAATTCTGTGCATTTGAGGACGGATTCATGCGTTGACCGTTGTATTGGATAGATTCATGTGATTTGCGATACTTTGAAACTGCTCAGAATGTGGTAATTTTGACTTATTTCAAACTTCATATAACTGGAGATAGCGCTCTGAAAACACGAAATATGATGTTTTTGTCGATAGATTCATACATATAATGAGGTCCTGAATAGGAATATGAACTTTTTCATCGTGAAAATCTGCGCGGAAAAGCGTGATTTTGACTTATTCCAAAGTTTGTAAAACTGCAAAGAGTACTCTAAGAAACACGAAATATGATGTATTTGGTGCTGGATTCTGCCATATAACGCACTTTTGAAGCAAAATCTTCCTTCAAAGCAGATTTACAGAGTCAAAAATCTCTCAACGAGACTCAGAAAAAACGCTGATAACTCGCTGGAAACGCAACATTTTGTGCATTTAAGCACGGATTCATCCGTATTATGTTGTATTGGATAGATTTATGTGATTTGCGATACTTTGAAACTGTTCAGAATGTGGTAATTTTGACTTATTTCAAACTTCATATAACTGCAGATAGCGCTCTGAAAACACAGAAAATGATGTTTTTGTTGATAGATTCATACATATTATGAGGTCCTGAATAGGAATATGTTTCTTTTGATTGTGAAAATTGGCCCAGAAAAGCGTGATTTCAAATTATTCCAAAGTTTGTGAAACTGCAAATAGCACTCTAAAAACACGGAATATGATGTATTTGGTGCTAGATTTGGCCATATAACGCACTTTTAAAGCAAAATCTTGCTTCTGAGCAGATTTACAGAGTCAAGAATTTCTCAACGAGACTCAGAAAAAACGTTGATAACTCGCTGGAAACGCAAAATTTCGTGCATTTGAGGATGAATTCATGCGTATTATATTGTATTGGATAGATTCATGTGATTTGCGATACCTTGAAACTGCTCAGAATGTGTTAATTTTGACTAATTTCAAACTCAATATAACTGCAGATAGCGCTCGGAAAACACGAAATATGATGTTTTTGTCGAAAGATTCATACATATTACAAGGTCCTGAATAGGAATATAGACTTTTGGATTGTGGAAATCTGCACGGAGAAGCGTGATTCCGACTTATTCCAAAGTTTGTAAAACTGCAAAGAGCACTCTGAAAACACAAAATATGATGTATTTGGTGCTAGATTCTGCTATATAACGCCCTTTTGAAGCAAAATCTTGCTTTTAAGCAGATTTACAGAGTCAAAAATTTCTCAGCGAGACTCAGAAAAAACGCTGATAACTCGCTGGAAAAGCAAAATTTTGTGCATTTGAGGACGGATTCATGCGTATTATGTTGTATTGGATATATTTATGTGATTTGCGACACTTTGAAACTTCTCCAAATGTGGTAATTTTGACTTATTTCAAACTTCTTATAACTGCAGATAGCGCTCTGAAAACACGAAATATGATGTTTTTGTCGATAGATTCATACATATTATGAGTTCAGGATGAATTTGAAAAAAGGCCTTAAGCGATCCAAATTGTTTAAATGTTATTTATTTTAACATAACTTAGGACGTTTCGAGAGTCCTATACTGCTCTCATCATCAGCTAAAAGCCGTACAAAAATTTTTATAAATCGTAAGTACTAGTATAAAAATAATCTTCTTACCTAAATTTGAGTGAACATATAGCAGTGAAATCCAACCCAATAATAGTCAAACTGTAGCACCAACTTATTCTGTCATACCGTATGTAAAAGAAATTCAAAATGGTTTCACAAAAATGATTAAAGGATCAAACATTAAAATAGCTAACAATGGCAACTGCTCCACAAAAAATTTACATACTAACCTTAAAGACAGGGAAAAGATGACTGATGTCAGGGACGTCATCTACAAGGTAAAATGTATTCCTTGCAACAAATTTTATATTGGAGAAACTTGTCAGCCTTTACACAAACGTCTATATGCTCACAAATACCATGCAACGAGATTGAATGACGGTCATAGTGCACTTACAAAACATACAGTAGATACAGGTCACAAATTTGACTTCCAAAATCCCGAAATAGTGGACCAAATAAGTAAAAAACAACATCGTTTATTACATGAAACTTTACATATTAACTTAAATAAGAATAAAAATTTTAATACTCAGACAGATTACAAAAACAACATGAAGTATGCGGAGGTTGTTCTGTCAAAATTCAGAACGCAAACATATTAAAATATTTATTTTATTCTAACTTCCGCTCTTTGCTATATAATTGTTCGGTTTTGCTTCGTCAGTTGTTCGCCTACCGTTCAAGATGTGATACTGCCTCGGATGTGGCCCTGACTATGGATTTGCGTTACATTTTGCGGCATTCCTATTAAAATAATTTTACATCATTCACATTTAAAATTTAAGACTATATGTTCACTCAAATTTAGGTAAGAAGATTATTTTTATACTAGTACTTACGATTTATATAAATTTTTGTACGGCTTTTAGCTGATGATGAGAGCAGTATAGGACTCTCGAAACGTCCTAAGTTATGTTAAAATAAATAACATTTAAACAATTTGGATCGCTTAAGGCCTTTTTTCAAATTCATCCTTAACTACACTGGATCCTTCAACAACTTTACAAATATTATGAGTTCCTGAATAGGAATATGAACTTTTTGATTATGAAAATCTGCGCGGAAAAGCGTGATTTCGACTTATTCCAAAGTTTGTAAAACTGCAAATAGCACTCTGAAAACACGAAACATGATGTATTTGGTGCTAGATTCTGCCATATAACGCACTTTCAAAGCAAAATCTTGCTTCTGAGCAGATTTACAAAGTCAAAAATTTTTCAACGAGACTCTCAAAAAACGCTGATGACTCGCTGGAAATGCAAAATTTTGTGCATTTAAGGATGAATTCATGCGTATTATGTTGTATTGGATGGATTTCTGTGATTTGCGATACTTCGAAACTGCTCAGAATGTGGTAATTTTGACTTATTTCAAACTTCATATAACTGCAGATAGCGCTCTGAGAACAAGAAATATTATGTTTTTGTCGATAGATTCATACATATTATGATGTCCTGAATAGGAATATGAACATTTTGTTTGTGCAGATCCGCGCGGAAAAGCGTGATTTGACTAATTCCAAAGTTTGTAAAACTGCAAGGAGCACTCTAAAAACACGAAATATCATGTATTTGGTGCTAGATTCTGCCATATAACAGACTTTTGAAGCATAATCTTGCTTCTGAGCAGATTTACAGAGTCAAAAATTTCTCAACGAGACTCAGAAAAAACGGTGATAACTCGCTGGAAATGCAAAATTTTGTGCATTTGAGAATGGATTCATGCGTATTATGTTGTATTGGATAGATTTATGTGATTTGCGATACTTTGAAACTGCCCCGAATGTGGTAATTTTGACTTATTTCAAACTTCACATAACTGCAGATAGCGCTCTGAAAACACGAAATATGATGTTTTTGTCGTGAATTCATACATATTATGAGGTCCTGAATAGGAATATGAACTTCTTGATTGTGAAAATCTGCGCGGAAAAGCGTGATTTCGACTTATTCCAAAGTTTGTAAAACTGCAAATAGCACTCTAAGAACACGAAATATGATGTATTTGGTGCTACATTCTGCCATATAACTCACTTTTGTAGCAAAATCTTGCTTCAGAGCAGATTTACAGAGTCAAAAATTTCTCAACGAGACTCAGAAAAAACGATGATAACTCGCTGAAAACGCAAAATTTTGTGCATTTGAGGACGGATTCATGCATATTATGTTGTATAGGATAGATTTATGTGATTTGCGATACTTTGTAACTGCTCAGAATGTGGTAATTTTGACTTATCTCAAACTTCATATAACTGCAGATAGCGCTCTGAAAACACGAAATATGATGTTTTTGTCGATAGATTCATACATATCATGAGGTCCTTAATAGGAATATGAACTTTTTGATTTTGAAAATTTGCGCGGAAAAGCGTGATTTCGACTTATTCCAAAGTTTGTAAAACTGCAAATAGCACTTCAAAAACACGAAATATGATGTATTTGGTGCTAGATTATGCCATATAACGCACTTTTGGAGCAAAATCTTACTTCCGAACAGATTTACAGAGTCAAAAATTCCTCAACATGTCTCAGAAAAAACGCTGATAACTCGCTGGAAACGCAGAATTTTGTGCATTTGGGGATGGATTCATGCTTATTATCTTGTATTGGATAGATTCATGTGATTTGCGATACTTTGAAACTGCTCAGAATGTGGTGATTTTGTCTTATTTCAAACTTCATATAACTGCAGACAGCGCACTGAAAACACGAAATATGATGTTTTTTTCGATAGATTCATACATATCATGAGGTCCTGAATGGAAATATAAACTTTTTGATTGTGGAAATCTGCGCGGAAAAGCGTGAATTCGACTTATTCCAAAGTTTGTAGAACTGCAAATAGCACTCTAAAAACACGAAATATGATGTATTTGGTGCTAGATTCTGCCATATACCGCACATTTGAAGCAAAATCTTGCTTCTGAGCAGATTTACAGAGTCAAAAATTTCTCAACGAGACTGAAAAAAAACGCTGATTACTTGCTGGAAACGCAAAATTTTGTGCATTTGGGGACGGATCCATGCGTATTATGTTGTATTGGATAGATTTATGTGATTTGCGATACTTTGAAACTGTTCAGAATGTGGTAGTTTTGACCTATTTGAAACTTCATATAAATGCAGAAAGCGCTCTGAAAACACGGAATATGATGTTTTTGTCGATGAATTCATACATATTATAGGGTCCTGAATAGGAATATGAACTTTTTGATTGTAAAAATTTGCGCGGAAAAGCGTGATTTCGACTTATTCCAAAGTTTGTAAAACTGCAAGTAGCACTCTGAGAACACGAAATATGATGTATTTGGTTTTAGATTCTGCCACATACCGCACTTCTGAAGCAAGATCTTGCTTCTGAGCAGATTTACAGAGTCAAAAATTTCTCAACGAGACTCAGAAAAAGCGCTGATAGCCCGCTGGAAACGCAAAATTTTGTGCATTTGAGGACGGATCCATGCGTATTATGTTGTATTAGATAGATTTATGTGATTTGCGATACTTTGAAACGGCTCAGAGAAGGTAATTTTGACTAATTTCAATCTCCATATAACTGCTGATAGCGCTCTGAAAACATGAAATATGATGTTTTTGTCGATAGATTCATACATATTATGAGGTCCTGGATAGGAATATTAACTTTTTGATTGTGAAGATCTGCGCGAAAAAGCGTGATTTCGACTTATTCCAAAGTTTGTAAAACTGCAAATAGCACTCTAAAAACACGAAATATGATGTATTTGATGCTAGATTCTGCAATATAACGCACTTTTGAAGCAAAATCTTACTTCTGAGCATATTTACAGAGTCAAGAATCTCTCAACGAGACTCAGAGAAAACGCCGATAGCTCGCTGGAGACGCAAAATTTTGTGCATTTGAGGACTTATCCATGCGTATTATGTTGTACTGGATAGATTTATGTGATTTGCGATACTTTGAAACTGCACAGAATGTGGTAATTTTTACTTATTTCAAACTTCATATAACTGCAGATAGCGCTCTGAAAACACAGAATATGATGGTTTTTGTCGATAGATTCATACATATGAGCTCCTGAACAGAAATATGAAATTTTTGATTGTGAAAATCTGCGCGGAAAAGCGTGATTTCGACTTATTCCAAAGTTTGTAAAACTGCGAAGAGCACTCTGAAAACACGGAATATGATGTATTTGGTGTAAGATTCTGCTATATAACGCACTTTTGAAGCAAAATCTTGCTTCTGAGCAGATTTACAGAGTCAAAAATTCCTTAACGAGACTCAGAAAAAACGCTGATAACTCGCTGGAAACGCAAAATTTTGTGCATTTGGGGATGGATTCATGCGGATTATGTTGTATTGAATAGATTTATGAGATTTGCGGTACTCTGGAACTGCTCAGAGTGTGGTAATTTTGACTTATTTCAAACTTCATATAACTGCAGATAGCGCTTTGAATACACGAATTATGATGTTTTAGTCGATAGATTCATACATATAATGAGGTCCTGAATAGAAATATCAACTTTTTGATTGCAAAAATATCCGCGGAAAAGCTTGATTTAGACTTATTCCAAAGTTTGTTGAACTGCAAAGAGCACTCTAAAAACACGAAATATGATGTATTTGGTGCTAGATTCTGCCATATAACGCACTTTTGAAACAAAATTTTTCTTCTGAGCAGATTCACAAAGTCATAAATTTCTCAACAAGACTCAGAAAAATACGCTGATAACTTGCTGAAAACGCAAAACTTTGTGCATTTGGAGACGGATTTATGCGTATTATGTAGTATTGGATAGATCTATGTGATTTGCGATACTTTGAAACTGCTCAGAATGTGGTAATTTTGACTTATTTCAAACTTCATATAACTGCAGAAAGCGCTCTGAAAATACGGAATATGATGTTTTTGTCGATATATTCAAACATATTATGAGGTCCTGAATGGGAATATGAACTTTTTGATTGTGAGAATCCTGCGCGGAAAAGCGTGATTTCGACTTTTTCCAGAGTTTGTAATACTGCAAATAGCACTGTAGAAACACAAAATATGATGTATTTGGTGCCAGATTCTGCCATATAACGCACTTTTGAAGCATAATCTTGCTTCTGAGCAGGTTTACACAGTCAAAAATTTCTCAACGAGACTCAGTAAAAACTCTGATAACTAGCTGGAAACGCAAAATTTTGTGCATTTGAGGACGGATTCATGCGTATTATGTTGTATTGGATAGATTTATGTGATTTGCGATACTTTGAAACTGCTCAGAATGTGGTAATTTTGACTTATTTCAAACTTCATATAACTGCAGATAGCGCTCTGAAAACACAAAATATGATGTATTTGGTGCTGGATTCTGCCATATAACGCACTTTTGGAGCAAAATCTTGCTTCTGAGCTGATTTACAGAGTCAAAAATTTCTCAACGAGACTCAGAAAAAAACGCTGATAACTCGCTGGAAGCGCAGAATTTTGTGCATCTGAGGACGGATTCATGCGTATTATGTTGTATTGGATAGATTTATGTGACTTGCGATACTTTGAGTTTGCTCAGAATGTGGTAGTTTTGACTTATTCCAAACTTCATATAACTGCTGATAGCGCTCTGAAAACACGAAATATGATGTATTTGGTGCTAGATTCTGCCATATAACGCAATTTTGGAGCAAAATCTTACTTCTGAGCAGATTGACAGTGTCAAAAATTTCACCGCGAGACTCAGAAAAAACGCTGATAACTCGCTGGACACGCAAAACTTTGTGCATTTGAGGACGGATTCATGCGTATCATGTTGTACTGGATGGATTCATGTGATTTGCGATACTTTGAAACTGCTCAGCATGTGGTAATTTTGACTTATTTCAAACTTCATATAACTGCAGATAGCGCTCTGAAAACACGAAATACGTTGTTTTTGTCGATAGATTCATACATATTATGAGGTCCTGAATAGGAATATGAGTTTTTGATTGTGAAAATCTGCGCGGAAAAGCGTGATTTCGACTTATCACAGAGCTTGTAAAACTGCAAAGAGCAGTCTGAAAACACAAAATATGATGTATTTGGTGCTAGATTTTGCTATATAACGCCCTTTTGAAGCAGAATCTTACATCTGAGCAGATTTACAGAGTCAGAAATTTCTCAACGAGACAAAAAAAAACGCTGATAACTCGCTGGAAACGCAGAATTTTGTGCAACTGAGGACGGATTCATGCGTATTATGTTGTATTGGATAGATTTATGTGATTTGCGATACTTTGAAACTGCTCAGAATGTGGTTATTTTGACTTATTTCAAACTTCATATAACTGCTGATAGCGCTCTGAAAACACGTAATATGATGTATTTGATGCTTGATTTTGCCATATAACGCACCTTTGGAGCAAAATCTTGCTTCTAACCAAATTTACAGTGTCAAAAATTTCTCAACGAGACTCAGAAATAACGCTGATAACTCACTGAAAACGCCAAATTTTGTGCATTTGAAAACGGATTCATGCGTATCATGTTGTATTGGATAGATTTATGTGATTTGCGATACTTTGGAACTGCTCAGAATGTGATAGTTTTGACCTATTTCAAACTTCATATAACTGCTGATAGCGCTCTGGAAAACACGGAATATGATGATTTTGTCGATAGATTTATACATATTATGAGGTCCTGAATAGAAATATGAACTTTTTGATTGTGAGAATCTGCGCGAAGATGCGTGATTTCGACTTATTCCAAAGTTTGTAAAACTGCGAAGAGCACTCTAAAAACACGAAATATGATGTATTTGTTGCTAGATTCTGCCATATAACAGACTTTTGAAGCAAAATCTTGCTTCTAAGCAGATTTACAAAGTCAAAAAATTTCTCAACGAGACTGAGAAAAAACGCTGATAACTCGCTGGAAACGCAAAATTTTGTGCATTTGAGGACGGATTCATGCGTATTATGTTGTACTGGATAGATATATGTGATTTGCGATTCTTTGAAACTGCTCAGAATGTGGTAATTTTGACTTATTTTAAACCTTATATAACTGCAGATAGCGCTCTGAAAACACTGAATATGATGTTCTTGTCGATAGATTCATACATATTATGAGGTCCCGAATAGGAATATGAACTTTTTGATTGCGAAAATATCCGCGGAAAAGCGTAACTCCAATTTATTTCAAAGTTTGCTAAACTTCAAAGAGCACTCTAAAAACACCAAATATGATGTATTTGGTGCTAGATTTCGCCATATAACGCACTTTTGAAGCAAAATATTACTTCTGAGCGGATTTGCAGAGTCAAAAATTTCCCAACGAGACTCAGAAAAAACGCGGATAACTCGCTGGAGACGCACAATTTTGTGCATTTGAGGACGGATTAATTCGTTTTATGTTGTATTAGATAGATTAATGTGATTTGCGATACTTGGAAACTGCTCAGAATGTGGTAATTTCTACTTATTTCGAACATCATATAACTGCAGATAGCGCTCTGGAAACACGAAATATGATGTTTTTGTCGATAGATTTATACATATTATGAGGTACTGAATAGGAATATGAACTTTTTGATAGTGGAAATCTGCGCGGTAAAGCGTGATTCCGACTTATTCCAAAGTTTGTAAAACTGCAGATAGCACTCTAAAAACACGAAATATGATGTATTTGGTGCTAGATCCTGCCATATAACGCGCTTTTGAAGCAAAATCTTGCATCTGGGCAGATTAACAGAGTCAAAAATTTCTCAACGAGACTCAGAAAAAACGCTGATGACTCGCTGGAAATGCAAAATTTTGTGCATTTGAGGATGGACTCATGCGTATTATTTTGTATTGGATGGATTTATGTGATTTGCGATACTTTGAAACTGCTCAGAATGTGGTAATTTTGTCTTATTTTAAACCTTATATAACTGCAGATAGCGCTCTAAAAACACAAAATATGATGTTTTTGTCGATGGATTAATACATATTATGAGGTCCTGAATAGGAATATGAACTTTTTAAGTGTGAAAAATCTGCGCATAAGAGCATGATTTCGACTTATTCCAAAGTTTGTAAAATTGAGAATAGCACTCTAAAACCACGAAATATGATGTATTTGATGCTAGGTTCTGCTATATAACGCATTTTCAAAGCAAAACCTTGCTTCTGAGCAGATTTACAGAGTCGAAAATTTCTCAAAGAGACTCAGACAGAACGCAGATGACTTGCTTGAAACGCAAAAATTTTGTGCATTCGAGGACGGATTCATGCGTATTATGTTGTATTGGATTGATTTATGTGATTTGCGATACTTTGAAACTGCTAAGAATGCGGTAATTTTGACTCATTTTAAACTTCATATAACTGCAGATAGCGCTCTGAAAACGCAAAATATGATGTTTCTGTCGATAGATTCATACATATTATGAGGTCCTGAATAGGAATATGAACTTTTTGATCGTGAGAATCTGCGCGGAGAAGCGTGTAGCCGACTTATTCCAAAGTTTGTAAAACTGCAAAGAGCACTCTGAAAACACAAATATGATGTATTTGGTGCTAGATTCTGCTATATAACGCTCTTTTGAAGCAGAATCTTGCTTCTGAGCAGATTTACAGAGTCAAAAATTTCTCAACGAGACTCAGAAGAAACGCTGATAACTCGCTGGAAAAGCAGAATTTTGTGCATTTGAGGACGGATTCATGCGTATTATGTTGTATTGGATAGATTTATGTGATTTGCGATACTCTGAAACTGCTTAGAAAGTGGTAATTCTGGCTTATTTCAAAATTCATATAACTGCGGATAGCCCTCTAAAAACAAGAAATATGATGTTTTTGTCGATAGATTAATACATATTATGAGGTCCTGAATAGGAATATGAGCTTTTTGATTGTGAAAATCTGCGCGGAGAAGCGTGATTTCGACTTATTCCGGAATTTGTAAATCTGAAAATAGCACTCTAAAAACACAAAATATGATGTATTTGGTGCTAGATTCTGCCATATAACGCACTTTTGAAGCAAAATCTTGCTTCTGAGCAGATTTACAGAGTCAAAAATTTCTCAACGAGACTGAAAAAAAACGCTGATTACTCGCTGGAAACGCAAAATTTTGTGCATTTGAGGACGGATCCATGCGTATTATGTTGTATTGAATAGATTTATGTGTTTTGCGATACTCAGGAACTGCTCAGAATGTGGTAATTTTGACTTATTTCAAATTTCATATAACTGCAGATAGCGCCCTGAAAACACGAAATATGATGTTTTTGTCGATGGATTCATACATATTATAGGGTCCTGAATAGGAATATGAACTTTGTGATTGTAAAAATTTGCGCGGAAAAGCGTGATTCCGACTTATTCCAAAGTTTGTAAAACTGCAAATAGCACTCTGAGAACACGAAATATGATGTATTTGGTGCTAGATTCTGCCATATAACGCACTTCTGAGGCAAGATCTTGCTTCTGAGCAGATTTACAGAGTCAAAAATTTCTCAACGAGACTCACAAAAAGCGCTGATAGTTCGCTGGGAACGCAGAATTTTGTGCATTCGAGGACGGATCCATGCGTATTATGTTGTATTAGATAGATTTATGTGATTTGCGATACTTTGAAACTGCTCAGAGGAGGTAATTTTGACTTATTTCAATCTTCATATAACTGCTGATAGCGCTCTGAAAACTAGAATATGATGTTTTTGTCGATAGATTCATACATATTATCAGGTCCTGAATAGGAATAAGAACTTTTTGTTGTAAAAATCTGCGCGAAAAAGCGTGATTTCGACTTCTTTCAACCTCTGTTAAACTGCAAATAGCACTCTAAAAACATGAAAAATGATGTATTTGGTGCTAGATTTTGCTATAGAAAACACTTTTGAAGCAAAATCCGGCTTCTGAGCAGATTTACAGGGTCAAAAATTCCTCAACAAGACTCAGATAAAACGCTGATACCTCGCTGGGAACGCCAAATTTTGTGCATTGGAGGACGGATCCATGCGTGTTATGTTGTATCGGATAGATTCATGAGATTCTGCGATACTTTGAAACTGCTGAGAATGTGGTAAATTTGACTCATTTCAAACTTGATATAACTGCAGATAGCGCTCTGAAAACACGGAATATGATATTTTTGTCGATGGATTCATACATATTATAGGGTCCTGAATCTGCATATGAACTTTTTGATTGCAAGAATTCGCGCGGAAAAGCGTGATTTCGACCTATTCCAAAGTTTGTAAAAAACTGCAAATAGCACTCTTAAACACAAAATAGGATGTATTGGTGCTATATTCTGCCATATAACGCACTTTAGAAGCAAAATCTTGCTTCTGAGCAGATTTACAGGTCAAAAACTTTCAACGAGACTCAGAAAAAAACGCTTATCATTCGCTGAAAACGCAAAATTTTGTGCCTTTGAGGACAGGTCCATGCGTATTATGTTGTATTGGATAGATTTATGTGATTTGCGATACTTTGAAACTGCCCAGAATGTGGTAATTTTGACTTATTTCAATCTTCATATAACTGCTGATAGCGCTCTGAAAACACGTAATATGATGTTTTTGTGGAAAGATTCATACATATTATGAGCTCCTGGATAGGAATATGAACTTTTTGATTGTAAAAATCTGCGCGGAAGAGCGTGATTTCGACTAATTCTAAAGTTTGTGAAACTGGAAATAGAACTCTAAAAACATGACTCAGATAAAACGCTGATAACTCGCTGGAAACGCAGAATTTTGTGCATTTGAGGACGAATTCAGGCGTATTATGTTGTATTGGATAGATTCATGTGATTTGCGATACTTTGAAACTGCTCAGAATGTGGTAATTTTGACTTATTTCAAACTTCATATAACTGCTGATAACGCTCTAAAAACACGAAAAATGTTGTTTTTGTCGATAGATTCATACATATTATGAGGTGCTGAATAGGAATATGAACTTTTTGATTATGAAAATCTACGCGGAAAAGCGTGATTTCGACTTATTCCAAAGTTTGTAGAACTGGAAAGAGCACTCTAAAAGCACAGAATATGATGTATTTGGTGCTAGATTCTGCCATATAACGCACTTTTGAAGCAAAATCTTGCCTCTGAGCAGATTTACAGAGTCAAAAATTTCTCAACGAGACTCAAAAGAAAACGCTGATGACTCGCTGGAAACGCAGAATTTTGTGCATTTGAGGACGAATTCATGTGTATTATGTTGAATTGAATAGATTTAAGTGATTTGCGATACTTTGAAACTGCTCAGAGTGTGGTGATTTTGACTTATTTCGAATTCCATATAACTGCAGATAGCGCTCTGAAAACACGAAATATGATGTTTTCGTCGATAGATTCATTCATATTATGAGGTCCTGAATACAAATATGGACTTTCCGATCGGGAGAATCAGCGCGGAGAAGCGTTATTTCGACATATTCCAGAGTTTGTAAAACTGCAAAAACACTCTAAAACCACGAAATATGATGTATTTGGTGCTAGATTCTGCCATATAACGCACTTTTGAAGCAAAATCTTGCTTATGAGCAGATTTACAGAGTCAAAAATTTCTCAACGAGACTCAGAAAACACGCTGATAACTCGCTGGAAACGCAAAATTTTGTGCATTTGGGGACGGATTCATGCGTATTATGTTGTATTGGATAGATTTATGTGATCTGCGATACTTTGAAACTGCTCAGAATGTGGTAATTTTGGCTTATATCAAACTTCATATAACAGCAGATAGCGCTCTAAAACACGAAATATGATGTTTTTGTCGATATATTCAAACATATTATGAGGTCCTGAATGGGAATATGAACTTTTTATTGTGAAAATCTGCGCGGAAAAGCGTGATTTCGACTTTTTCCAGAGTTTGTAATACTGCAAATAGCACTGTAGAAACACAAAATATGATGTATTTGGTGCCAGATTCTGCCATATAAAGCACTTTTGAAGCATAATCTTACTTCTGAGCAGATTTACAGAGTCAAAAATTCCTCAACGAGACTCAGAAAGAGCGCTGATAACTTGCTGGAAACGCAAAATTTTGTGCATTTGAGAACGGATTCATGCGTACTATGTTGTATTGGATAGATTTATGTGATTTGCGATACTTTGAAACTGCTCAGCAAGTGGTAATTATGACTTACTTCAAACTTCATATAACTGCAGAAAGCGCTCTGAAAACACGGAATATGATGTATTTGGTGCTAGATTCTGCCATATAACCCACTTTTGAAGCAAAATCTTGCTTCTGAGCAGATTTACTGGGTCAAAAATTTCTCAACGAGACTCAGAAGAGACGCTGATTACTCGCTGGGAGCGCAAAATTTTGTGTATTTGAGGACGGATCCATGCGTATTATGTTGTATTGGATAGATTTATGTGATTTGCGATACTTTGAAACTGTTCAGAACGTGGTAATTTTGACCTATTTCAATCTTTATATAATTGCTGATAGCGCTCTGGAAACACGAAACATGATGTTTTTTGTCGATGGATTCATACATATTATGAGGTCCTGAAGAGGAATATGAACTTTTTGATTGTGAAAATCTGCGCGGAAAAGCGTGATTTCGACTTATTCCAAAGTCTGTAAAACTGCAAATAGCACATAAAAAACACAAAATATGATGTATTTGGTGCTAGATTCTGCCATATAACGCACTTTTGAAGCAAGATCTTTCTTCTGAGCAGATTTACAGAGTCAAAAATCTCTCAACGAGACTCAGAAAAAACGCTGATAACACGCTGGAAACGCAAAATTTTGTGCATTTGGGGACGAATTCATGCGTATTATGTTGTATTGGATATATTTATGTGATTTGCGTTACTTTGAAACTGCTCAGCATGTGGTAATTTTGACTTAATTCAAACTTCATATAACTGCAGATAGCGCTCTGAAAACACGGAATATGATGCTTTTGTCGATAGATTCATACATATTATGAGGTCCTGAATACAAATATAAACTTTTTGACTGTGAGAATCTGCGCGGAAAGCGTGATTCCGACTTATTCTAAAGTTTGTAAAACTGCAAATAGCACTCTAAGAACACAAAAT
>OZ022336.1:25090284-25152474 GCA_963989225.1 Dromius quadrimaculatus | reverse complement strand
AGATTCATACATATTATGAGGTCCTGGATAGGAATATTATTTTTTTGATTGTGAAAATCTGCGCGGAAAAGCGTGATTTCGACTTATTCCAAAGTTTGTAAAACTGCAAATAGCACTCTAAAAACACGAAATATGATGTATTTGGTGCTAGATTCTGCTATAGAGAACACTTTTGAAGCAAAATCCGGCTTCTGAGCAGATTTACAGAGTCAAAAGTTCCTCAGCGAGACTCAGAAAAAACGCTGATAACTCGCTTGGAAGGCAAAATTTTGTGCATTCGAGGACGGATTTATGCGTATCATGTTGTATTGGATAAATTCATGTGATTTGGGATACTTTGAAACTGCTCAGAGTGTGGTAATTTTGACTTATTTTGAAGTGCATATAACTGCTTCTAGCGCTCTGGAAACACGAAATAAGATGTTTGAGTCGATAGATTCATAAATATTATGAGGTTCTGAATAGGAATATTAACTTCTTGATTGTGAAAATCCACGCGGAAAAGCGTGATTTCGACTTATCCCAAAGTTTGTAAAACTGCAAATAGCACTCCAAAAACACAAAATAGGATGTATTTGGTGCTAGATTCTGCTATATAACGCACTTATGAAGCAAAATCTTGCTTCTGAGCAGATTGACAGAGTCAAAAATTTCTCAACGAGACTTAGAAGAAACGCTGATTACTCGCTGGGAACGCAAAATGTTGTGCATTTGAGGACGAATCCATGCGTATTATGTTGTATTGGATAGATTTATGTTATTTGCGATACTTTGAATCTGCCCAGAATGTGGTAATTTTGACTTAATTCAAACTTCATATAACTGCAGATAGCGCTCCGAAAACACGAAATATGATGTTTCTGTCGATAGATTCATACATATTATGAGCTCCTGAATAGGAATATGAACTTTTTGATTGTGAAAATCTGCGCGGAAAAGCGTGATTTCGACTTATTCCAAAGTTTGTAAAACTGCATATAGCACTCTAAAAACACAAAATATGATGTATTTGGTGCTAGATTCTGCCATATAACGCCCTTTTGAAGAAGAATCTTGCTTCTGAGCAGATTTACAGAGTTAAAAATCTCTCGACGAGACTTGTAAAAAACGCTGATCACTCGCTGAAAACGCAAAATTCGTGCATTTGAGGACGGATCCATGCGTATTATGTTGTATTGGATAGATTTATGTGATTTGCGATACTTTGAAACTGCTCAGAATGTGATAATTTTGACTTACTTCTAGCTTCATATAACTGCAGAAAGCGCTCTGAAAACATGGATTATGATGTATTTTTGATTCTGCCATATAACGCACTTTTGGAGCAAAATTTTGCTTCTGAGCAGATTTACAGAGTCAAAAATTCCTCAACGAGACTCAGAAAAAACGCTGATAACTCACTGGAAACGCGAAATTTTGTGCATTTGAGAACAGATTCATGCGTATTATGTTGTTTTGGATAGATTTACGTGATTTCCGATACTTTGTAACTGCTCAGAGTGTGGTAATTTTGACTTATTTCTAACTTCATATAACTGCTGATAGCGCTCTGAAAACACGATATATGAAGTTTTAGTCGATAGATCCATACATATTATGAGGTCCTGAAGAGGAATATGAACTTTTTGACGTGATAACGTCTTATAATTCGATAGAGCTGGCTGCACGCACGGAAAAACATGACTCATACGGCATTACCTCGCTCGCTCTGAGGTGTTACATTACGTCATCACAAATGCCAATGATTATTTATCAATAAGAATAAATTAAATAAGTAATTGATAAGATCATGATGTACTACTGTAATATGTTAAGAGACGACAGTTGTGTTAAAGATTTTATATGGGTCGAACGTGAAACACGATTGTCACGTAAAAAATTTTCTAAATCGCACCATGGAGAAACAACCCGATGAACCAGAGGATTTCACAAGTAAGCTTCTACCTTCGATGAGTGAACCTATGGAGGTTCAAGATGCTGTAGCATCCACTTTAGCAACGCCATTCGCGCAGCCAATAATCGGTGCTTCCAAATCGAAAGCACAAAAACAACGTGAGTACAGACAGCGTATCGCAGCATCTAGAACTCCTGCTCAGGTGGCTGCTGCAAGAAAATCAAAAAACGAAAGACAATGCAACAACAGATTACGCCAAGCTGCTAACTTGGCTATTGCCAGTGGTTCTCTTGAAGCGACAACAACATCTTCATCTTGTTCAGGGAAAGAGTCGAACAATGTTCAAACTAGAAGTCAACGACAACATGTGCAACAACAATCTACCACCACTGCAGATCAACCTGATGAGCGTGTCAATCTCACACATGAGCCACTCTTTCCGGCAATTCCTGTTCCCATGGAGGTTCAAGAAGCTGTTGCATCTACCTTTGCGACGCCATTTGCAGAACCAATAACTGCTGCTCCAAAAACTAGGGCACAAATACAACGTGAGTACAGACAGCGGATTGCTGAATCCAAAACTCCTGCACAGGCAGCAGCTGCAAGAGAAGCACGTAATGTAAGAGATCGAAACAACAGATTACGCCAAGCTGCTAGCTTGGCTATTGCCAGTGGTTCTTTAGAAGCGACAACTACATCCTCATCTCGTTCAGGGCAAAGGTTAAACACCGTCCATATTGATACTCAACGACAATTTACCGACCAACAACGTCAAACTCTAGCAACAGAAGCAGCAGATACTACTGTACAACCAAGTGCTTCTTCAAATCAAATTGAAGTTCAAGCACAATCTACTTGGAACACTAAATGGGCATCATCAATCATGAGATTCAAATCTACTTTTCGACGTGACAGCGTCTTATAATTCGATGAAGCCGGCTGCACGCACGAAAAAACATGACTCATGCGGCGTAACCTCGCTCTGAGGCGTTCCATCTAAGGCTTGAAGTGCAGGGTAATGATTCTTTCGATATTAAATATATGCTCAGTGATATATTGTCGAATAATCGTGCTTTCATCATTTAAATAGATAGCATCGGTCCGCTAGTGTAGCGATTGTAGGTTATGCTATAATTGACAAAACTATAACAAGAAGTTAGCAGAACTATTTCACGATGAGTAAAATATCAATGGCTTCACTATTCGATCGGAATAATTATCGGGCGTAGCTATGATTTCAAAAAATTAAAACATAAATGTTAAGTCTCCCACATATCATAACAACGTGTCTGAAATGACAGGTTAGATCAACCAGCCGTCAAATGGAACAATTCTCCCCTATATCAAACACATTGAGGCGGGCATTTTGAAAGCTAGAGTTACAAAAATTTTATTGATGTTTCCAAATTTTAAATTTGAAATTTAAAATTTATGAACAATACTCCAATCACAGTTTATTCTTATGATGAATTATTCGAAATTATCTCTTTTTTACAACAAACTACAATTGAATTTGCAAAAATAATTATATAATTAATTGAATAACAACTTCTATTCAATTCACTTGCTGAAAGGAATAATGCTGATACAAGATGTATCCTTCTCTATATCCATACAGAATATCTATCAAACAGATGAAATTAAAATTTTCTTTTGAATAATGCATCCATTCCATCAGTATTTTCTTATGACGTTGTCACGTTGAACTATCGTCAGTAAACTTTACAGACAACCGATTTTTTGATTGTGAAAATCTGCGCGGAAAAGCGTGATTTCGACTTATTCCAAAGTTTGTAAAACTGCAAATAGCACTCGAAAAACACGAAATATGATGTATCTGGTGCTAGATTCTGTCATATAACGCCCTTTTGAAGAATAATCTTGCTTCTGAGCAGATTTACAGAGTCAAAAATCTCTCAACGAGACTCAGAACAAACGCTGATAACTCGCTGGAAACGCAAAATTTTGTGCATTTCAGGACGGATTCATGCGTATTATGTTGTATTGAATTGATTTATGTGATTTGCGATACTTTGAAACTGCCCAGAATGTGGTAATTTTGACTCATTTCAATCATCATATAACTGCTGACAGCGCTCTGAAAACACGAAATATAATGTTTTTGTCGATAGATTCATACATATTATGAGCTCCTGAATAGGAATATGAACTTTTTGATTGTGAAAATCTGCGCGGAAGAGCGTGATTCCGACTTATTCCAAGGTTTGTAAAACTGCTAATAGCACTCTTAAAACACGAAATATGATGTATTTGGTGCTAGATTCTGCCATATAACGCTATTTTGGAGCAAAATCTTGCTTCTGAGCAGATTTACAGAGTCAAAAATTTCTCAACGAGACTCAGAGAAAACGCTGATTACTCGCTGGAAACGCAAAATCTTGTGAATTTGAGGACGAATTCATGCGTATCATTTTGTATTGGATAGATTTCTGTGATTTGCGATACTTTGAAACCGCTCCGAATGTGGTAGTTTTGACTTATTTCAAACTTCGTATAACTGCAGATAGTGCTCTGAAAACACAAAATATGATGTTTTTGTCGATAGATTCATACATATTATGAGGTCCTGAATAGAAATATGAACTTTTTGTTTTTGAAAATCTGCGCGGAAAAGCGTGATTTCGACTTATTCTTTAGTTTGTAAAACTGCAAATAACACTCAAAAAACACAAAATATGATGTATTTGGTGCTAGATTCTGCCATTTATCGCATTTTTGGAGCAAAATCTTGCTTCTAAGCTGATTAACAGAGTCGAAAATTTCTCAATGAGACTTAGAAAAAACGCTGATTACTTGCTGGAAACGCAGAATTTTGTGCATTTGAGGATGGATTTATGCGTATTATGTTGTATTGGATAGATTTATGTGATTTGCTATACTTTGAAACTGATCAGAATGTGGTAATTTTAACATATTTCAAACTTCATATAACTGCAGATAGCGCTCTGAAAACACGAAATATAATGTTTTTGTCGATAGATTCATACATATTATGAGGTCCTGAATAGGAATATGATCTTTTTGATAGTCAAAATTTGAGCGGAAAAGCGTGATTTCAACTTATTCCAAAGTTTGTGAAACTGCAAAGAGCACTCTAAAAACACGAAATATTATGTATTTGGTGCTAGATTCTGCCATATAATGCACTTTTGAGGCAAAATCTTGCTTCTGAGCAGATTAACAGAGCCAAAAATTTCTCAACGAGACTCAGAAAAAACGCTGATAACTTGCTGAAAACGCGAAACTTTGAGCATATGAGAATAGATCCATGCGTATTATGTTGTTTTGGATAGATTTATGTGATTTGCAATACAAAACGCAGGAATAGGAATATGAACTTTTGATTGTGAGAATCTGCGCGGAAAAGCGTGATTCCGACTTATTCCAAAGTTTGTAAAACTGCAAATAGCACTCTAAAAACACAAAATATGATGTATTTGGTGCTAGATTCTGCCATATAACGCACTTTTGAAGCAAAATCTTGCTTCTGAGAAGATTTACAGAGTCAAAAATTTCTCAACGAGACTCAGAAAAAACGCTGATTACTCGCTGGAAACGCAGAATCTTGTGCATTTGAGGACGAATTCATGCGTATTATGTTTTATTGGATAGATTTATGTGATTTGCGATACTTTGAAACTGCTCAGAATGTGGTAATTTTGACTTATTTCAAACTTCATATAACTGCAGAAAGCGCTCTGAAAACACAAAATATGACGTTTTTGTCGATAGATTCATACATATTATGAAGTCCCGAATTGGAATATGATTTTTTTGATTGTGAAAATTTGCGCGGAGAAGCGTGATTTCGAATTATTCCAAAGTTTGTAAAACTGCAATTAGCACTCAAAACACGGAATATGATGTATTTGGTGCTAGGTTCTGCCATATAACGCACTTTTCAAGCAAAATCTTGCTTCTGAGCAGATTTACAGAGTCAAGAATTTCTCAACGAGACTCAAAAATAACGCTAATAACTCGCTGGAAACGCAAAATTTTGTGCATTTGAGGATGAATTTATGCGTATTATGTTGAATTAGATAGATTTATGTGATTTTCGATACTTTGAAACTGCTCAGAAAGTGGTAATTTTGACTTATTTCAAACTTCATATAACTGCAGATAGCGCTCTGGAAACACGGAATATGATGTTTTTGTCGATAGATTCATACATATTATGAGGTCCAAAATAGGAATATGAACTTTCTGATTGTGAAAATCTGCGTGGAAAAGCGTGATTTCGACTTATTCCAAAGTTTTTAAAACTGCAGAGAGCACTCTAAAAACACAAAATAAGATTTATTTGATGCAAGATGCTGCCATTTGGAAGACTTTTGGAGCAAAATCTTGCTTCTGAGCAGATTAACGGAGTCAAAAATTTGTCAACGAGACTCTGAAAAAACGCTGATAACTCGCTGGAAACGCAAAATTTTGTGCATTTGAGGACGGATTCATGCTTAATATGTTGTATTGGATAGATTTATGTGATTTGCGATACTTTGAAACTGCTCAGAATGTGGTAATTTTGACTTATTTCAAACTTCTTATAACTGCTGATAACGCTCTGAAAACACGAGATATGTTGTTTTCGTCGATAGATTTATACATATCATGAAGTCCTGAATAGGAATATGAACTTTCTGATTGTGAGAATCTGTGCCGAAAAGCGTGATTTCGACTTATTCCAAAGTTCGTAAGACTGCAAAGAGCACCCTAAAGACACAAAATATTATGTATTTGGTGCTAGATTCTGCCATATAACGCACTTTTGAAGCAAAATCTTGCTTCTGAGCAGATTTACAGAGTCAAGAATTTCTCAACGAGTTTCAGAAAAAAACGCTGATAACTCGCTTAAAACGCAAAATTTGAGGACAAATTCATGCGTATTTTATGTGATTCGCGATACTTTGAAACTGCTCAGCATGTGGTAATTTTGACTCATTCCAAACTTCATATAACTGCAGATAGCGCTCTGAAAACACGGAATATGATGTATTTGGTTGTTGGATTCTGCCATATTACGCACTTTTGAAGCAGAATCTTCCTTCTGGGCAGATTTACAGAGTCAAAAATTCCTCAACGAGACTAAGAAAAAACGCCGATAACTCACTGGAAACGCAAAATTTTGTGCATTCGAGGACGGATCCATGCGTATTATGTTGTATTGGATAGATTAATGTGATTTGCGATACTTTGAAACTGCTCAGAATGTGGGAATTTTGACTTATTTCGAACTTCATATAACTGCTGATGGCGCTTCAAAAACCACAAAACATGATGTTTTTGTCGATAGATTCATACATATTTTGAGGAGTATAGGAATATGAAATTTTTGATGTGGAAATCAGCGCGGAAAAGCGTGATTTCGATTATTCCAAAGTTTGTAAAACTGCAAATAGCACTCTGAAAAACACAGAATATGATGTATTTGATGCTAGATTCTGCCATATAACGCACTTTCGAAGCAAAATCTTGCTTCTGAGCAGATTTAGAGAGTCAAAAATGTCTCAACGACTCTCAGGAGAAACGCTGATAACTTGCTGGAAACGCAAAATTTTGTGCATTCGAGGACGGATTCCTGCGTATTATGTTGTATTTGAGAGATTTATGTGATTTGCGATGCTTTGAAACTGCTCAGAATGTGGTAATTTTGACTAATTTCAAACTTCATATAACTGCAGATAGCACTCTGAAAACACGAAAATATGATGTTTTTGTCGATAGATTTATACATATTATGAGGTTTCGAATAGGAATATGAGCTTTTTGATTGTGAAAATCTGCGCGGAAAAGCGTGATTTCGACTTATTCCAAAGTTTGTAAAACTGCGAAAAGCACTCTTAAACCACGAAATATGATGTATTTGGTGCTAGGTTCTGCCATATAACGCTTTTTTGAAGCAAAATCTTGCTTCTGAGCAGATTTACAGAGTCAAAAAATTTCTCAACCAGACTCAGAAAAAACGCTGATAACTCGCTGGAAACGCAAAATTTTGTGCAATCAAGGACGGATTCATCCGTATTATGTTGTATTGGATAGATTTATGTGATTTGCGATACTTTGAAACTGCTCAGAATGTGGTAATTTTGACTTATTTCAAACTTCATATAACTGCAGATAGCGCTCTGAAAACACGAAATATGATGTTTTTGTCGATAGATTCATACATATCATGAGGTCCTGAATAGGAATATGATTTTTTTGATTGTGAAAATTTGCGCGGAAAAGCGTGATTTCGAACTATTCCAAAGTTTGTAAAACTGCAAATAGCACTCTAAAAACACAGAGAATGATGTATTTGGTGCTAGATTCTGCCATATAACGCACTTTTGAAGCAAAATCTTGCATCTGAGCAGATTTACAGAGTCAAGAATTTCTCAACGAGACTCAGAAAAAACGCTGATAACTCGCTGGAAACGCGAAATTCTGTGCATTTGTGGATGGATTTATGCGTATTATGTTGTATTGGATAGATTTATGTGATTTGCGATAGTTTGAAACTGCTCAGAATGTGGTAAATTTGTTATATTTCAAACCTCATATAACTGCAGATAGCGCTTTGAAAACACGAAATATGATGTTTTAGTCGATGGATTCATACATATTATGAGGTCCTGAATGGGAATATGAACTTTTTGATTGCGAAAATATCCCCGGAGAAGCGTGATTCCGACTTATTCCAAAGTTTGTTGAACTGCGAAGAGCACTCTAAAAACACGAAATATGATGTATTTGGTGCTAGATTCGGCCATATAACGCCCTTTTGAAGCAAAATCATGCTTCTGAGCAGATTTACAGAGTCAAAAATGTCTCAACGACTCTCAGGAGAAACGCTGATAACTTGCTGGCAACGTTGCTGGCAACGCAAAATTTTATGCATTCGAGGACGGATTTATGCGTATTATGTTGTATTGGATAGATTTATGTGATTTGCGATAATTTGAAACTGCTCAGCATGTGGTAATTTTGACTTAGTTCAAACTTCATATAACTGCAGATAACGCTCTAAAAACACGTAATATGATGTTTTTGTCGATAGATTCATACATATTATGAGGTCCTGAATAGGAATATGAACTTTTTGATTGTGAGAATCTGCGCGGAAAAGCATGATTCCGACTTATTCCTAGGTTTGTAAAACTGCAAATAGCACTTTAGAAATACGAAATATGATGTATTTGGTGCTAGATTCTGCCATATAACGCACTTTGAAAGCAAAATCTTGCTTCTGAGCTGATTAACAGAATCAAAAATTTCTCAACGAGACTTAGAAAAAACGCTGATAACTCGCTGGAAACGCAGAAGTTTGTACATTTGAGGATGGATTCATGCGTATCATGTTGTATTGGATAGATTTATGTAATTTGCGATACTTTGGAACTGCTCAGAATGTGGTAATTTCGACTTATTTCAAACTTCATATAACTGCAGATAGCGCTATGAAAACACGAAATATGATGTTTTGGTCGATAGATTCATACATAATATGAGGTCCTGAATAGGAATATGAACTTTTTGATTGTGAAGATCTGCGCGGAAAAGCGTGATCTCGACTTATACCAAAGTTTGTAAAACTGCAAATAGCACTCTGAAATCACAAAATATGATGTATTTGGTGCTAGATTCTGCCATAGAAACGCACTTTTGAAGTAAAATCTTGCTTCTGAGCAGATTTACAGAGTCAAAAGTTACTCAACGAAACTCAGAAAGAACGCTGATAATTCGCTGGAAATGCAAAATTTTGTGCATTTAAGGACGGATTCATCCGTATTATGTTGTATTGGATAGATTTATGTGATTTGCGATACTTTGAAACTGCTCAGAATGTGGTAATTTTGACTTATTTCAAACTTCATATAACTGCAGATAGCGCTCTGAAAACACGAAATATGATGTTTTTGTCGATAGATTCATAAATATTATGAGGTCCTGGATAGGAATATGAACTTTTTGATTGTGAGAATTCGCGCGGGAAAGCGTGTTTTCGACTTATCCCTGAGTTAGTAAAACTGCAAATAACACTCTAAAAACACGAAATATTATGTATTTGGTGCTAGATTCTGCCATATATCGCATTTTTGAAGCAAAATCTTGCTTCTGAGCAGATTGTCAGAGTCAAGAATTTCTCAACAAGACTCAATGAAAACGCTGATAACTCGCTGGAAATAAAAATTTGAGGATGGATTCATGCGTATTATGTTGTATTGAATAGATTTATGAGATTTGCGATACTTTGAAACTGCTCGGAATGTGGTAATTTTGACTTATCTCAAGCTTTATATAACTGCAGATAGCGCTTTGAATACACGAAGTATGATGTTTTAGTCGATAGATTCATACATATTATGAGGTCCTGAATAGGAATATGAACTTTTTGATTGCGAAAATATCCGCGGAAAAGCGTGATTTCGACTTATTACAAAGTTTGTTAAACTGCAAAGAGCACTCTGAAAACACGAAATATGATGTATTTGGTGCTAGATTCTGCCATATAACGCCCTTTAAAGCAAAATCATGCTTCTGAGCAGATTCACAGAGTCAAAAATGTCTCAACGACTCTCAGGAAAAACGCTGATAACTCGCTGGAAACGCAAAATTTTGTGCATTTGAGGACAAGTTTATGCGTGTTATGTTGTATTGGGTAGATTTATGTGATTTGCGATACTTTGAAACTGCTCAGAATGTGGTAATTTTGACTCATTTCAAACTCCATATAACTGCTGATAGCGCTCTGAAAACACAAAATATGATGTTTTTGTCGATAGATTCATACATATTATGAGGTCCTGAATAGGAATATGAACTTTTTGATTGTGAAGATCCGCGCGGAAAAGCGTGACCTCGACTTATTCCAAAGTTTGTAAAACTGCAAATAGCACTCTGAAAACACAAAATATGATGTATTTGGTGCTAGATTCTTAGGAATATGAACTTTTTGATTGTGAAGATCTGCGCGGCAAAGCGTGATCTCGACTTATTCCAAAGTTTGTAAAACTGCAGATAGCGCTCTGAAAACACGAAATATGATGTTTTTTTTCGATAGATTCATACATATTATGAGGTCCTGAATAGGATTATGAACTTTTTGATTGTGAAGATTTGCGCGATAAAGCGTGATTTCGACTTAATCCAAAGTTTGTAAAACTGCAAATAGCGTTCTAAAAACACGAAATATGATGTATTTGATGCTAGATTCTGCCATATAACGCACTTTTGAAGCAAAATCTTACTTCTGAGCATATTTACAGAGTCAAGAATCTCTCAACGAGACTCAGAAAAAACGCTGATAACTCGCTGGAAACGCAAGATTTTGTGCATTTGAGGACAGATTCATGCGTATTATGTTGTATTGGATAGATTTATGTGATTTGCGATACTTTGAAACTGCTCCGAATGTGGTCATTTTGACCTATTTCAAACTTCATATAACTGCAGATAGCGCTCTGAAAACACGAAACATGATGTTTTTGTCGATAGATTCATACATATTATGAGGTCCTGAATAGAAATATGAGCTTTTTGATTGTGAAAATCTGCGCGGAGAAGCGTGATTTCGACTTATTCCTGAGTTTGTTAAACTGCAAATAGCACTCCAAAAACACGGAATATTATGTATTTGGTGCTAGATTCTGCCATATATCGCATTTTTGGAGCAAAATCTTGCTTCTGAGCAGATTAACAGAGTCAAGAATTTCTCAACGAGACTCAGAGAAAACGCTGATAGCTCGCTGGAAACGCAAGATTTTGTGCATTTGAGGACAGATTCATGCGTATTATGTTGTATTGGATAAATTTATGTGATTTGCGATACTTTGAAACTGCTCCGAATATGGTCAATTTGACTTATTTCAATTCAAACTTCATATAACTGCAGATAGCGCTCTGAAAACACGGAACATGATGTTTTTGTCGATAGATTCATACATAATATGAGGTCCTGAAAAGAAATATGAGCTTTTTGATTGTGAAACTCTGCGCGGAGAAGCGTGATTTCGACTTATTCCTGAGTTTGTTAAACTGCAAATAGCACTCCAAAAACACGGAATATTATGTATTTGGTGCTAGATTCTGCCATATATCGCATTTTTGGAGCAAAATCTTGCTTCTGAGCTGATCAACAGAGTCAAAAATTCCTCAACAATACTCAGAAAAAACGCTGATAACTCGCTGAAAACGCAAAATTTTGTGCATTTGAGGATGGATTCATGCGTATTATGTTGTATTGGATAGATTTATGAGATTTGCGATACTTTGAAACTGCTCAGCTTGTGGTAATTTTGACTTATTTCAAACTTCATATAACTGCAGATTGCGCTCTGAAAACACGGAATATGACGTATTTGGTGCTAGATTCTGCCATATTACGCACTTTTGGAGCAAAATCTTGCTTCTGAGCAGATTTACAGAGTCAAAAATTTCTCAACGAGACTCAGAAAAAACGCAGATAACTCGCTGAAAACGCAAAATTCCGTGCATTTGAGGACGGATTCATGCGAATAAGGTTGTATTGGATAGATTCGTGTGATTTGCGATACTTGGAAACTGCTCAGAATGTGGTAATTTTGACTTATTTCAAACTTCATATAACTGCTGATAACGCTCTGAAATCACGAAATATGATGTTTTTGTCGATAGATTCATACATATTATGAGGTCCTGAATAGAAATATGAACTTTTTGATTGCGAAAATATCCGCGGAAAAGCGTGATTTCGACTTATTCCAAAGTTTGTTAAACTGCAAAGAGCACTCTAAAAACACGAAATATGATGTATTTGGTGCTAGATTCTGCCATATAACAGACTTTTAAAGCTGAATCCTGCTTCTGAGCAGATTTACAGAGTCAAGAATTTCTCAACGAGACTCAGAAAAAACGCTGATAACTCGCTGGAAACGCAGAATTTTTTGCATACGAGGACGGATTCATGCGTATTATGTTGTATTGGATAGATTTATGTGATTTGCGATACTTTGAAACTGCTCAGAATGTGGTTATTTTGACTTATTTCAAACTTCATATAACTGCAGATAGCGCTCTGAAAACACAAAATATGATATTTTTGTCGATAGATTCATACATATTATGAGGTCCTGAATAGGAATATGAACTTTTTGATTGTGAAAATCTGCGCGGAAAAGCGTGATTTCGACTTATTCCAAAGTTTGTAAAATTGCAAAGAGCACTCTAAAAACACAAAATATGATGTATTTGGTGCTAGATTCTGCCATATAACGCACTTTTGAAGCAAAATCTTGATTTTGAGCAGATTTACAGAGTCAAAAATTTCTCAACGAGACTCAAGAAAAACGCTGATAACTCGCTGGAAACGCAAAATATCGTGCATTTGAGGACGGATTCATGCGTATTATGTTGTATTAGATAGATTTATGTGAATTGCGATACTTTGAAACTGCTCCGAATGTGGTAATTTTGACTTATTTCAAACTTCATATAACTGCAGATAGCGCTCAGGAAACACGATATATGATGTTTTTGTCGATGGATTCATACATATTATGAGGTCCTGAATAGGTATATGAACTTTTCGATTGTGAAAATCTGCGGGTAAAAGCGTGATCTCGACTTATTTCAGAGTTTGTGAAACTGCAAATAGCACTCTAAAAACTCGAAATATGATGTATTTGGTGCTAGATTCTGCCATATAACGCTTTTTTGAAGCAAAATCTTGCTTATGAGCAGATTTACAGAGTCAAAAATTTCTCAACGAGACTCAGAAAGAACGCTGATAACTCAGTGGAAACGCAGAATTTTGTGCATTTAAGTACAGATTCATGCGTATTATGTTGTATTAGATAGATTTATGTGCATTGCGATATTTTGAATCTGCTCAGAATGTGGTAATTTTGACTTATTTTAAACTTCATATAACTGCAGATAGCGCTCTGAAAACGCGAGATATGATATTTTTGTCGATAGATTCATGCATATTATGAGGTCCTGAATAGGTATATGAGCTTTTTGATTATGAAAATCTGCGCGAGGAAGCGTGATTTCAACTTATTCCAAAGTTTGTAAAATTGCAAATAGCACTCTAAAAACACGAAATATTATATATTTGGTGCTAGATTCTGCCAAATAACGCACTTTTGAAGCAGAATCTTGCTTATGAGCAGATATACAGAGTAAAAAATTTCTCAACGAGACTCAGGAAAAACGATGACAACTCGCTGGAATCGCAAAATTTGTGCATTTGGGGACGGATTCATGCGGATTATGTTGTATTGGATAGATTCATGTGATTTGCGATACTTTGAAACTGTTCCGAATGTGGTAATTTTGACTTATTTCAAACTTCATATAACTGCAGATAGCGCTCTGAAAACACGGAATATTATGTTTTTGTCGATAGATTCATACATATTATGTGAGGTCCTGAATAAGAATATGAACTTTTTGATTGTGAAAATCTGCGCGGAAAAGCGTGATTTCGACTTATTTCAATGTTTGTAAAATTGCAAACAGTACTCTAAAAACACGAAATATGATGTATCAGTTGCTAGATTCTGCCATATAACGCACTTTTAAAGCAAAATTTTGCTTCTGAGCAGATTCACAATTTCAAAAATTTTCCAACAAGACTCAGAGAAAACGCTGATAACTTACTGAAAAAGCCAAATTTTGTGCATTTGAGGACGGATTCATGCGTATTATGTTGTATTGGATACATTTATGTGAATTGCGATACTTTGAAACTGCTCAGAATGTGGTAATTTTGACTTATTTCAAACTTCATATAACTGCAGATAGCGCTCTGGAAACACGAAATATGATGTTTTTGTCGATAGATTCATACATATTATGAGGTCCTGAATAGGTATATGAACTTTTTGATTGTGAAAATTTGCGCGTGAAAGCGTGATCTTGACTTATTTCAAAGTTTGTGAAACTGCAAATAGCACTCTAAAAACTCGAAATATGATGTATTTGGTGCTAGATTCTGCCATATAACGCACTTTTGAAGCAAAATCTTACTTATGAGCAGATTTACAGAGTGAAGAATTTTTTAACGAGACTCAGAAAAAACGATGACAACTCGCTGGAATCGCATAATGTGTTCATTTGGGGACGGATTCATGTGTATCATGTTGTATTTGATAGATTAATGTGATTTGCGATACTTTGAAACTGTTCCGAATGTGGTAATTTTGACTTATTTCAAACTTCATATCACTGCAGATAGCGCTCTGTAAACACGAAATATGATGTTTTTGTCGATAGATTCATACATATTATGAGGTCCTGAATAATTATATGAACTTTTTGATTGTAAAAATCTGGGCGTAAATGCGTGATCTTGACTTATTTCAAAGTTTGTAAAACTGCAAATAGCACTCTGAAAACTCGAAATATGATGTATTTGGTGCTAGATTCTGCCATATAACGCACTTTTGAAGCAAAATCTTGCTTATGAGCAGATTTACAGAATAAAGAATTCCTCAGCATTTGAGGACGGATTCATGTGTATTATGTTGTATTGGATAGATTTATGTGATTTGCGATTCTTTGAAACAGCTCAGAATGTGGTAATTTTGACTTATTTCAAACTTTATATAACTGCAGATAGCGCTCTGAAAATACGAAATATGATGTTTTTGTCGATAGATTCATACATATTATGAGGTCCTGAATGGGAATATGAACTTTTTCATTGTGAAAATCTGCGCGGAAAAGCGTGAATTCGACTTATTCCAAAGTTTGTAGAACTGCAAATATCACTCTAAAAACACGTAATATGATGTATTTGGTGCTAGATTCTGCCATATAACGCACTTTTGAAGCAAAATCTTACTTATGAGCAGATTTACAGAGTAAAGAATTTTTCAACGAGACTCAGAAAAAACGATGATGACTCGCTGGAAACGCAAAATTTTGTGCATCTGAGGACGGATTAATGCCTATTATGTTGTATTGGATAGATTCATGTGATTTGCGATACTTTGAAACTGTTCCGAATGTGATAATTTTGACTTATTTCAAACTTCATATAACTGCAAATAGCGCTCTGAAAACACGGAATATTATGTTTTTATCGATAGATTTATACATATTATGAGTTCCTGAATAGGAATATGAACTTTTTGATTGCGAAAATCTTCGCGGAAAGGCGTGATTTCGACTTATCCCAAAATTTGTAGAACTGCAAATAGCACTCTAAAAACACGAAATAGGATGTATTTGGTGCTAGATTCTGCCATATAACGCACTTTTGGAGCAAAATCTTCCTTCTGAGCAGATTCACAGTTCCAAAAATTTCTCAACGAGACTCAGATGAAACGCTGATAACTCGCTGGAAACGCAAGATTTGTGCATTTGAGAAAGGATTTATGCGTATTATGTTGTATTGGATAGGTGTATGTGATTTGTGATACTTTGAAACTGCTCAGAATGTGGTAATTTCGACCTATTTCAAACTTCATATAACTGCAGATATCGCTCTGAAAACACGGAATATGATGTTCTCGTCGATAGATTTATACATATTATGAGGTCCTGAATAGAACTATGAACTTTCTGATTGTGAAAATCTGCGCGGAAAAGCGTGATTTCGACTTATTCCAAGGTTTGTAAAACTGCAAATAGCACTCTTAGGGTGGAGAGCATCAAAAAATCATATTTACTATTGTATTAAATGTTACTCTAGTAGTAGTAAATCCAGAAGTAAATTACTAGTAGAGTGACACACTTCTGTAGTATTTTTGAAGAGCTGTTTGCAAAATTACTTCTAGAGTGATAACTATAGAAGTAGATGATATATACTCTGAGAGAAGGATTGAAAACTTTCCAAGAGTGAAAAAGGCGCGACTTATCGAAATTATGGAAGAGTACATATGTTAATATAATCGAAAATGAAAAACATGACACTTTCATTCCAATTGTTGTAAGTGACTCTTATTTCATGATTCTTAGAAGGTGAGTAATGGCAAAGGAGTCATGCTGAATGCTGAATATATTTATTGAAATTCAATTTAAGACTGGTGTCATCAAAAATTGGGACAAGACATAACCACTGTTTCCAACTAGATTATTGTATAGTCCCATTTCAAATCTTGCTGCTATAGCACTGCTATTCCAAATTCGCGCATCATGTTTTGATCCTTGCCAGTGACTAACAATATTTAAAATTCTCATAGTTGAATCACAAATAACTTGTGTATCATTTGAGAAGAAACTTTTTCTGTTCCGGAAAATTCCATTATGTTCTCAAGGTGGACATAAAATTGGTATATGGACACAATCAATTGCACTAATTACATTTGGAAATCTTCCCAAATAATAAAATGCTCTTTTGCCCTGGGAACATTGTTTCTAATTGAAAGGCATACAAATACAAATATAGAAGAATATTAACAACCCTGTGAAATGCCCTGCAGGCAATAGTTCTATGAACATCGATTAAATCACCAGCTACAATTTGATACATAACAGTACGAAAAATGCGCAACGCACAGAAAAGTTGTACCTTTGCAGATAAAACTATATTTTTTTTGTTATATCTTCCAAATATTGCTTAGCCATCTCCAAAAGTCGTAAAACAGACTGTATTTGGAAACCAAACCTTTCTCTAAATTCTATTTCCGTATAAAATTCAAGTGAATCTCTTCTTCTACGAATTATTTGTATCAATTCTTCCTTGTCATCTCCATCTAAAATGTCCATGTATTCTGAATAATCTATTTTTTGAGTAATTAATGTGAGAAAACTACTTCAGTAACGTCACAAATATCTGATCGGAAACTTTACTCCACCTACGACGTAAGGGTAGATTTATTCCAAATTCACTATGAATTCCCTTTTTTAGTAATTTTCTCTTCGTTGGTGCTCTCGAATTTGTATTAATTCAAGAGTAATATTTTTTTTGACTCTCGGAGTAAGCGGAGGAGAAAATTTACCACCTAAGTATATTACACTTTAATGGAAGTAGCCAATTCCTTGTTCACATATGAAGTACTACAGGAGTTTGACATACTCTTGAGAGTAAATCAGTTGGTGCTCGTCACCCTAAGAACACGAAATATGATGTATTTGGTGCAAGATTCTGCCATATAACACACTTTTGAAGCAGAATCTTGCTTCTAAGCAGATTTACAGAGTCAAAAATTTCTCAACGAGACTCAGAAAAAACGCTGATAACTCGCTGGAAACGCAGAATTTTGTGCATTTGAGGACGGATCCATGCGTATTATGTTGTATTTGATAGATTTATGTGATTTGCGATACTTTGAAACGGCTCAGAATATGTTATTTTGACTTATTTCAAACTTCATATAACTGCAGATAGCGCTGTGAAAACACGAAGTAAGATGTTTTTGTCGGAAGATTCACACATATTATGAGGTCCTGAATAGGAATATGAGCTTTTTGATTGTAAAAATTTGCGCGGGAAAGCCTGATTTCGACTCATTCCAAAGTTTGTAAAATTGCAAAGAGCACTCTTAAAACACAAAATATGATGTATTTGGTGCTAGATTTCTGCCATATAACGCACTTTTGAAGCAAAATCTTGATTCTGAGCAGATTCACAGTTTCAAAAATTTCCCAACAAGACTCAGAGAAAACGCTGATAACTCACTGGAAACGCAAAATTTTGTGCATTTGAGGACGGATTCATGCGTATTATGTTGTATTAGATAGATTTATGTGAATTACGATACTTTGAATCCGCTCAGAATGTGGTAATTTTGACTTATTTCAAACTTCATATAACTGCAGATAGCGCTCTGAAAACACGAAATATGATATTTTTGTCGATAGATTCATACATATTATGAGGTCCCGAATAGGTATATGAACTTTTTGATTGTGAAAATCTGCGCGAAAAAGCGTGATCTCGACTTATTTTGAAGTTTGTAAAACTGCAAATAGCACTCTAAAAACTAGAAATATGATGTATTTGGTGCTGGATTCTGCCATATAACGCACTTTTGGAGCAAAATCTTGCTTATGAGCAGATTTACAGAGTAAAGAATTTCTTAACAAGACTCACAAAAAACGATGATAATTTGCTGGAAACGCAAAATTTTGTGCATTTGAGGACGGATTCATGCGTATTATGTTGTATTTGAGAGATTTATGTGATTTGCGATGCTTTGAAACTGCTCAGAATGTGGTAATTTTGACTAACTTCAAACTTCATATAACTGCAGATAGCACTCTGAAAACACGAAATATGATGTTTTTGTCGATAGATTTATACATATTATGAGGTCCCGAATAGGAATATGAGCTTTTTGATTGTGAAAATCTGCGCGGAAAAGCGTGATTTCGACTTATTCCAAAGTTTGTAAAACTGCAAAAAGCACTCTTAAACCACGAAATATGAAGTATTTAAGGCTAGATTCTGCCATATAACGCACTTTTGAAGCAAAATCTTGCTTCTGAGCAGATTTACAGAGTCAGAAATTTCTCAACAAGACTCAGAAAAAACGCTGATAACTTGCTGGAAACACAAAATTTTGTGCATTTGAGGACGGATTCATGCGTATTATGTTGTATTGGATACATTTATGTGTTTTGCGATACTTTAAAACTGCTCAGAATGTGGTAATTTTGACTTATTTCAAACTTCATATGACTGTAGATAGCGCTCTGAAAACACGAAATATAATGTTTTTGTCGATAGATTCATACATATTATGAGGTCCTGAATAGGAATATGAACTTTCTGATTGTGAAAATCTGCGCAGAACAGCGTGATTTCGACTTATTCCAAAGTTTGTAAAACTGCAAATAGCACTCTAAAAACGCGGAATATGATGTATTTGGTGCTAGATTCTGCCATATAACAAATTTTTGAAGCAAAATCCTGCTTCTGAGCAGATTCACCTAGTCGAAAATTTCTCAACGAGACTCGAAAAAACCCTGATAACTCGCTGGAAACGCAAAATGTTGTGCATTTTAGCACGGATTCATGCGTATTATGTTGTATTGGATAGATTTATGTGATTTGCGATACTCTAAGACTGCTCAGAATGTGGTAATTTTGACTTATTTCAAACTTCATATGACTGCAGATAGCGCTCTTAAAACACGAATATGATTTTTCTGTCGATAGCTTCATACATATTATGAGGTCTTGAATCGGAATATGAACTTCTAGATTGTGATAATCTGCGCGGAAAAGCGTGATTTCGACTCATTCCAAAGTTTGTAAAACTGCAAATAGCTCCCTAAAAACACGAAATATGATGTATTTGGTGCTAGATTCTGCTATATAACGCACTTTTGAAGCATAATCTTGCTTCTGAGCAGATTTACAGAGTCAAAATCTCTCAACGAGACTCAGAAAAAACACTGATAACTCACTGGAAACGTAAAACTCAGTTCATTTGAGGACGGATTCATGCGTATTATGTTATATTGGATAGATTCATGTGATTTGCGATACTTTCAAACTGCTCAGAATGTGGTAATTTTGACTCACTTCAAATTTCATATAACTGCAGATAGCGCTCTGATGACACGGAACATGATGTTTTTGTCGAAAGATTCATACATATTATGAGGTCTTGAATAGGAATATGAACTTTTTGATTGTAGAATCTGCGCGGAAAAGCGTGATTTCGATTTATTCCAAAGTTTGTAGAACTGCAAATAGCACTCTTAAAACACGAAATATGATGTATTTGGTGCTAGATTCTGCCATATAACGCACTTTTGGAGCAAAATCTTGCTTCTGAGCAGATTTACAGAGTCAAAAATTTCTCAACAAGACTCAGAAAAAACGCTGATAACTCACTGGAAACGCAAAATTTGGTGCATTTGAGGATGGATTCATGCGTATTATGTTGTATTGGATAGATTTATGTGGTTTGCGATACTTTGAAACTGCTCAAAATGTGGTAGATTTGACTTATTTCAAACTTCATATAACTGCAGATAGCGCTTTGAAAACACGGAATATGATGTTTCTGTCGATAGATTCATACATATCATGAGGTCCTGAATGGGAATATGAACTTCTTGATTGTGAAAATCTGCGCGTGAAAGCGTGATTTTGACTAAATCCAAAGTTCGTAAAACTGAAAATAGCACTCTAAAAACACGAAATATGATGTATTTGGTGCTAGATTCTGCCATATAACGCACTTCTGATGCAAAATATTGCTTCTGAGCAGATTAACAGAGTCAAAATCTTCTCAACAAGACTCAGAAAAATCGCTGATAACTCGCTGGAAACGCAAAATTTTGTGCATTTGAGGACGGATTCATGCGTATTATGTTGTATTGGATAGATCTATGTGATTTGCGATCTTTGAAACTGCTCAGAATGTGGTAATTTTGACTTATTTCAAACTTCATATAACTGCAGATAGCGCTTTGTAAACACGAAATATGATGTTTTTATTGATAGATTCATACATATTATGAGGTCCTGAATAGGAATATGAACTTTTGATTGTGAAAATCTGCGCGGGAAAGCGTGATTTCGACTTATTCCAAAGTTTGTAAAACTGCAAATAGCACTCTAAAAACACGAAATATGATGTATTTTGTGCTTGATTCTGCCATATAACGCACTTTTTAAGCAGGATCTTGCATTTGAGCAGATTAACAGTGTCAAAAACTTCTCAACAAGACTCAGAAAAATTGCTAATAACTCGCTGGAAACGCAAAATTTTGTGCATTTGAGGACGGATTCATGCGTATTATGTTGAATTGGATAGATTTATGTGATTTGCGATCTTTTAGACTGCTCAAAATGTGGTAATTTTGACTTATTTTAAACTTCATATAACTGCAGATAGCGATTTGGGAACACGAAATATGATGTTTTTATCGATAGATTCATACATCTTATGAGGTCCTGAATAGGAATATGAACTTTCTGATTGTGAAAATCTGCGCGGAAAAGCGTGATTTCGACTTATTCCAAAGTTTGTAAAACTGCAAATTGCACTCTAAAAACAAAAATTATGATGTATTTGGTGCTAGATTCTGACATATAACGCACTTTTGAAGCAAAATCTTGCTCCCGAGCAGATTTACAGAGTCAAAAATTTCCCAACCAGACTCAGAAAAACGCTGATAACTTGGTGGAAACACAGAATTTTGTGCATTTGAGGACGGATTCATGCGTATTATGTGGTATTGGATAGATTTATGTGATTCGAGATACTTTGAAACTGCTCAGAATGTGGTAATTTTTACTTATTTCAAACTTCATATAGCTGCAGATAGCGCTCTAAAAACACGGAATATGATGTTTTTGTCGATAGATACATATATATTATGAGGTCCTGAATAGGAATATGAACTTTTTGATTGTGGCATCTGCGCGGGAAAGCGTGATTCCGATTTATTCCAAAGTTTGTCAAACTGCAAATAGCACTCTTAAAACACGAAATATGATGTATTTGGTGCTAGATTCTGCCATATAACGCAGTTTTGGAGCAAAATCTTGCTTCGGAGCAGATTAACAGAGTCAAAAATTTCTCAACGAGACTCAGAAAAAACGCTGATAACTCACTGGAAACGCAAAATTTGGTGCATCTGAGGACGGATTCATGCGTATTATGTTGTATTGGATAGGTTTATGTGGTTTGCGATACTTTGGAACTGCTCAAAATGTGGTAGTTTCGACTTATTTTAAACTTCATATAACTGCAGACAGCGCTTTGAAAACACGAGATATGATGTTTCTGTCGATAGATTCATACATATTGTGAGGTCCTGAATAGGAATATGAACTTTTTGATTGTAAAAATCTGCGCGGAACAGCGTGATTTTGACTCATTCCAAAGTTTGTAAAACTGCAAATAGCACCCTAAAAACACGTAATATGATGTATTTGGTGCTAGATTCTGCCAAATAACGCACTTTTGAAGCATAATCTTGCTTCTGAGCAGATTCACAGAGTCAAAATTCTCTCAACAAGACTCAGAAAAAACGCGGATAACTCGCTACCGACGCAAAATTTCGTGTATTTGAGAACGGATTCATGCGTATCATGTTGTATAGGATAGATTTATGTGATTTGCGATACTTTGCATCATCTTGCTTTCGAGCAGATTTACAGAGTCGAAAATTTCTCAACGAGACTCAGAAAATACGCTGATAACCCGCTGGAAACGCAGAATTTTGTGCATTTGAGGACGGATGAATGCGTATCATGTTGTAATGGTTAGATTTACGTGATTTGCGATACTTTAAAACTGCTTAGAATGTGGTAATTTTGACTTATATCAAACTTCATATAACTGTAGCTAGCGCTCTGAAAACACGAAATATGATGTTTTTGTCGATAGATTCATGCAAATTATGAGGTCCTGAATAGGAATATGGACTTTTTTGACTGTAATATTCTGCGCGGAAACGCATGATTTCGACTTATTCCAAAGTTTGTAAAACTGCAAATTGCACTCTAAAAACACGGAATATGATGTATTTGGTGCTAGATTCTGCCATATAACGCACATATGAAGCAAAATCTTGCTCCTGAGCAGATTCACAGAGTCAAAATTTTCTCAACGCGATAGATTTCCGTGATTTGCGATACTTTGAAACTGCTTAGAATGTGGTAATTTTGACTTCTTTCAAACTTCATATAACTGCAGATACCGCTCTTAAAACACAAAATATGATGTTTCTGTCGATAGATTCATACATATTATGAGGTCCTGAATAGAAAAATGAACTTTTCGATCGTGAAAATTTGCGCGGAAAAGCGTGATTCGACTTTTTCCGAAGCCGAAGTCTCAACGAGACTCAGTAAGAACGCTGATAACTCACTGGGAACGCAAAATTTTGTGCATTTGAAGACAAATTCATCCGTATTATGTTGTATCGGATAGATTTATGTGATCAGAAAAAACGCGGATAACTTGCTGGAAACGCAAAATTTTGTGTATTTGAGAACGGATTCATGCGTATTATGTTGTATTGGATAGATTCATGTGATTTGCGATACTTTGTATCTGCTCAGAATGTGATAATTTTGACTTATTTCAAACTTCATATAACTGCAGATACCGCTCTGAAAACACGAGATAAGATGTTTTTGGCGATAGATTCATACATAATATAAGGTCCTGAAAAGGAATATGAACTTTTTGATTGTAAGAATCTGCGCGGAAAAGCGTGATTTCGACTTATTCCAGAGTTTGTAAAACTGCAAATAGCACTCTAAAAGCACGAAATATGATGTATTTGGTGCTAGATTCTGCCATATAACGCACTTTTGAAGCAAAATCTTGCTTCCGAGCAGATTTACAGAGTCAAAAATTTCTCAGCGAGACTTAGAAAAAACGCTGATAACTCGCTGGAAACGCAAAATTTTGTGCATTTGAGGACGGATTCATGCGTATTATGTTGTATTGGATAGATTTATGTGATTTGCGAAATTTTAAAACTGCTTAGAATGTGGTAATTTCGAGTTATATCAAACTTCATATAACTGCAGATAGCGCTCTGAAAACACGGAATATAATGTTTCTGTCGATAGATTCATACATATTATGAGGTCCTGAATAGAAATATGAACTTTTTGATTGGGAAAATCTGCGCGGAAAAGCGTGACTTCGACTTATTCCAAAGTTTGTAAAACTGCAAATGGCACTCTCAAAACACGGAATATGATGTATTTGGTGCTATATTCTGCCATATAACGCACTGTTGAAGCAAATCTTGCTTCCGAGCAGATTTACAGATTCAAAAATTTCTCAACGAGACTCCAAAAAAACGCTGATAACTCGATGGAAACGCAAAATTTTGTGCATTTTAGGAAGAATTCATGCGTATTATATTCTATTGGATAGATTTATGTGTTTTGCGATACTTTAAAACTGCTCAGAATGTGGTAATTTTGACTTATTTCAAACTTCATATAACTGCAGATGGCGCTCTGAAAACACGAAACATGATGTTTCTGTGGATAGATTCATACATATTATGAGGTTCTGGACGGGAATATGAACATTCAGATTGTGAAAATCTGCGCGGAAAAGCGTGATTTCGACTCATTTCAGAGTTTGTAAAACTGCAAATAGCACTCCAAAAACACGAAATATGATGTATTTGGTGCTAGATTCTGCCATATAACGCACTTTTGAAGCAAAATCTTGCTTCTGAGCTGATTTACAGAGTAAAAAATTTCTCAACGAGATTAAGGAATAACGCTGATAACTCACTGGGAACGCCAAATTGCGTGCATTTGAGGACGGATTCATGCGTATCATGTCGTATTGGATAGATTCATGTGATTTGCGATACTTTGAAACTGCTCAGAATATGGTAATTTTGACTTATTCCAAACTTTATATAACTGCAGATAGCGCTCTGAAAACACGAAATATGATGTTTCTGTCGATAGATTCATACATATTATGAGGTCCTGAATGGGAATATAAACTTTTTGATTGTGAAAATCTGCGCGGAAGAGCGTGATTTCGACTTATTCCAGAGTTTGTAAAACTGCAAATAGCACTCTAAAATCACGAAATATGATGTATTTGGTGCTAGATTCTGCCATATAACGCACTTTTTAAGCAAAATGTTGCTTCTAAGCAGATTTACAGAGTCAAAAATTTCTCAATAAGACTCAGAAAAAACGCTGATAACTCGCTGGAAACGCAGAATTTTGTACATTTGAGGACGGATTTATGCGTATTATGTTGTATTGGATAGATTTATGTGATTTGCGATACTTCAAAACTGCTCAGAATGTGGTAATTTTGACTTATTTCAAACTTCATATAACTGCAGATAGCACTTTGAAAACACGAGATATGATGTTTCTGTCTTCAGATTCATTTATATTATGAGGTCCTGAATGGATATATGAACTTTTTGATTGTGAAAATCTGCGCGGAAAAGCGTGATTTTCACTTATTCCAAAGTTTGTAAAACTGCAAATAGCACTCTAAGAACACAAAATAGGATGTACTTGGTGCTAGATTCTGCCATATAACGCACTTTTGAAGCAAAATCTAGCTTCTGAGCAGATTTACAGAGTCGAAAATTTCTCAACGAGACTGAGAAAAAACGCTGATAACTTGCTGGAAACCCAAAATTTTGTGCATTTGAGGACGGATTCATGCGTATTATGCTGTATTGGATAGATTCATGTGATTTGCGATACTTTAAATCTGCTCAGAATGTGGTAATTTTGACTTATTTCAAACTTCATATAACTGCAGATAGCGCCCTGAAAACACAGAATATAATGTTACTGTCGATAGATTCATACATATTATGAGGTCCTGATTAGGAATATGAACTTTTTTGATTGTGAAAATCTGCGCGGAGAAGCGCGATTTCGACTTATTCCAAAGTTTGTAAAACTGCAAATGGCACTCTAGAAACACAAAATATGATGTATGTGGCGGTTGCCTGTAGAACTTTAGGTTCTACGATTGAAATAAAGTGGACTGTATTATTGTTTATTGCAGTAGAAATTCTAGACTGGCATTCACGAAAAATATATTGTTTTTTTTTTTTCTCCAACTACGATATACACTTTCTTTTTGAAAAAATAGAAACAAAATTCTTACACTCTAGGTTTATTGATTTCCAGGAAATATCACTAGCAGTGTATCTTCAACATTCCGGCCGCCTTGAAATATTGAACATATTTCAATCCTTGGAGTCAACGGCAATTACTCGAAGATAGTCTTGTGAATGTGAATATGTCTAATCGGTGCTGACTGGGAGAACACATAACTGCCGAACCGATCTCTTCACTATGCTATCTCGTACTTTGACGCTCACAACCCGAACAATTCCATCATTTCCTGGGTGCAGCTTGACAATCCTACCTAGTGACCATTGCATTGGCGGAATGTTGTCTTCTTTCAGGACGACTACCGTGCCCACTTTTAATAAGTTTTGGTGCTCTTCATTTGGGAGTTTCCATGTTGTTCGGATTTGAAGCTCGTTCAAATATTCCTTCCTCCATCTTGCCCAAAAATCTTGAACAATTTTCTGCAAACGTTCGTATCTTTTCAGCCTGTTTTCAGGAACCGATTGATATTCCTTAGCATCAGGTAGACTAGTTAATGCTCTGCCTATTAGAAAGTGTCCTGGAGTGAGAGTGTCAATGTCATCTGTATTTGTTGTGAGGGGACAGAGAGGTCTGGAATTTAAAATACTTTCAATTTGACAGATGATTGTAGAAAATTCCTCATGAGTGACGTGACTGTTGCCAAGTACCCTTTTTAAATGATACCTTACAGACTTTATTCCAGCTTCCCAAATACCGCCAAAACTAGGGGAACGTGCCGGAATAAAGTGCCAAGATATGTTATCACGTGAAAGAACATTACAAATATTCTCCGCGTTTGATTGAATGAATAAGTACAATTTTTTCATTTCACAACTGGCTCCAATAAAGTTTTTTGCATTGTCTGAATAGATATGCCTGGGCTTACCGCGTCTGCTGATAAATCGCCTGAGACAAGCAATAAAGCTTCCCGTAGTCAAATCAGTAACAGTTTCTAAATGTATAGATTTTGTAGATAAACATATAAATAAACACAAATAGCTTTTAATTAATTTCGCACCTCTTGTGATCCTATCCTTCAGAAGGAAAGGTCCGGAATAATCAAGGCCTACATTATAAAATGGGAAGTATTGATTGACTCTTGGATCAGGAAGATTTCCCATCAAGTATTCCAGGTTTTTTGGCTTTGCTCTGAAACTTATTTTGCAACGCCGTACAATTCCTTCTGCAATATTGCGACCAGTTATTGGTCAATAATTTTGTCTGACTGCTGCCAACAACATTGTTGGTCCGCAATGAAACAACTTTTCATGATATTGTTCGAACAGTAATACAGTTAGACGATGTTTAGCTGACAAAATTATAGGATGCTTTATATTGAAACTACATTGACTGTTTTGCAAACGACCACCCACTCGTACCAATTGATTTTCGTCCATGAACGGTAATAAAGACAATAACTTGCTTTTTGCGTCAATTGATTGACCTCTCAGTAAACTGTTGTACTCATTTGGAAATGATTCTTTTTGTGAGAGACAAATCAATACTTGTAATGAATGGTTCAATTCTAAAACCGTTAATGAACCTTGTGGTTCTCTAATCTTTGACTTCAACTTGCAATTATTAAATAATCGAAAACAATATGCGATAGTTCTTTGTAATTTGGTCAAGTTAGAATATTTATCAAAAATGTTAAATTCATTGAATATGGAAATATTTACTATGGTACGAGTTTCTGGTACCTCTTCTAACTTAAAATGATGAGTCATTTCTAACGGTAAACTACTGTTAGTTAACCACTGTGGACCTGACCACCACAATTGATTCGTTTGCAATTGACTAACAACTGCACCTCGCGATAATATATCGGCAGGATTTTCTTTGGAAGACACATGATACCAATCCTCAACATTAGTCAATTCTTGTATCTGACTAACACGATTAGCGACGAATGTTTTCCACCTTTGTGGACTATCTCGTAGCCATGACAAAGTTATAGTAGAATCTGACCAAAAATAGTGTTTATCAAACTTTGCTTTTATGGAATTTTTTGCCGAGTTGGTTAGCTGTGCCAATAAATGTGCAGCACAAAGCTCTAGTCTAGGTAACGTTAATTGTTTCAGAGGTGCCACTCTACTTTTTGCACAAAGAAGATGTGCATAATGCTGATTAGACTCCGTTTTACTGCGTACGTATATTACCGCTCCATACGCCCTTTCACTCGCGTCACAAAATCCGTGCAATTCGATTGAAATATAGTTAGAGGCAATAACATGTCTAGGTATTTGCAATTGACTCAAATTGACTAGATCAGAACGAAATGTTTGCCAATTTTTTAATAACTTTTCGGGAATAGCATCATCCCAAAGAATCTTTTCTTGCCATAACTTTTGCATGAACAATTTTCCATTAATTGTTATGGGTCCGACTAGACCAAGGGGATCGTAGATTTGTGCGATCTCCGATAACGCTTGACGTTTTGTCACAATTAGATTCGTATTTGCATCAGTACTTGAATATTGGATTGAATCTGATTTCGCGTTCCAAAATAATCCCAAAGTTTTATTGAGCTCATTGTCTCCTAATTTCAACAGACAGTATTCCAGTTCACTATTGGTTTTGAACTGTTCTAGGAGATTACTTCTATTACAAAGCCATTTCCGGAGCTGAAACCCAGCACTAGCTAAAATTGAACTAATTTCGTGTTGTAATTGGATCAAGTCTGCTTCTGAATCACTCCCACATAGTAAATCATCGACATAAAAACTAGATCTAATAACTTCACAAGCTTCTGGATATTTGTCTTTAAATTCAATTGAGAGTTGATGTAGACATCGCGTTGCAAGATAGGGAGCCGAAGCTGTACCATATGTTACGGTTTTTAGCTCATAGCATTGCAAACTTTCTGACCGATTGTTCCTCCAAAAGATCCGATGATAACATTGTTGATTGGAGTCGATCCAAATCATCCGATACATTTTCGAAATGTCCGCGCACATAACGTATTCATATGTTCTGAAGTTGAGTAAAATTGTTATCAAACCAGATTGAACTATAGGCCCTACATGCTGAACATCATTTAACGACAAACCACTGTCTGTTTTCATTGACGCATTGAACACTACTCGTAATTTTGTCGTCTTACTGCTTTCCCTTATAACTGCATGATGAGGAATGTAATAAGCTATGTTCTCGTGGTTGATTGATTCTTGTACTTTGCGCATGTGGCCTAAAGATTCATACTCTAACATAAATTTTACATACTCATAGTGTAATTTCGGATTTTTTATTAACTTGTTTTCTTGTGAATAAAACCGATTCAAAGCTAGCTTTCGAGACGCCCCTAAATTACCTACATTATCCTTGAATGGAATACTAACTACAAATTGACCCTTCTCATCACGTTTATGAGTGCTAATAAAATGATTTTCGCAAACTTGATCATTCTTTGATAATTCTGGCTTAACGTGTACCTCCTCTACTTGCCAAAATTTAGCTAATCTATCTTCTAATCTCCTATCTGATAAAAAACAATTGATTGATCTATTCTTGCGTTGAATCTGATGATTGAATTCTAATTGACCTCCTAGAACCCAACCTAGTCTTGTTTCATATAACGTTATATTATTATTGTTTGGTAGAAAAGTCCGCTTGCCACACAACAATTGCCAGAAGATTGTTGACCCTAATAGTAAATCAATAGGTCTTGATTCATTGAATGATGGATCTGCGAGTTGCATATAGTTTGGAAGCTTCAAATTCTGTTTGCTGAAAGATGATAATGATATGTTTGAACTAATCGTATCTAACACTAGACATGAAATTGATTGACTAAACTTTCTATAGTTGGACGATATGGTTAAATTTGCCATGAATTGAACGTTGTGAAGTGCTTCACCTACTCCACTGACTGCAAATTCAACTTTTTGTAAGTTCAAATCTAGTTCATCACATAGACTCTTTGTTATAAAATTGCTCATAGCTCCACTATCTAGCAGTACTCGACACTGATGTAATTTGCCTCGCGCATCTTTCACTGAGACACAAGCAGTTGACAACAAAACTTGATCTAACGCCGAAAAATTGCATGTAGTTTCTAACGAATGTGTGGCAATAGGTACTTGGTTCTGTTTCTCAACATTTATTTTGATGGATGAATTACCTACGTTTCGCGATTCAAAAGCCTGAGATGAACTGAAATCACTTGAGTTCAGATGCAACAAAGTGTTATGAGCTTTCGCACATCGTTTGCACTTTGATGATTGACATTGTGCTACACTATGTGAAGGTCGTAAACAATTTAAACATAACTGAAGTTTTTTAGCTTCTTGATATCTTTGAAATGGATCAAGTTTGAGGAAACTATCACATTTGTAAATTGTATGATTTCCCTTGCAGAAAAAACAACTAACTTTCGTATTCGTGTTTACATGCACCGATAATTGTGGGTTATTCTTATAGTAACCTTTATAAGCTTGACTATTTGCTTTTTGATTAGAATTTGAAATGAATGTATTTTTACTAGTTTCTAATTTCTCTAAAACATCGCATCTAGCTCTTAGCAACTTTAAAAGATCCTTAACAGTTTTAACATTTTCGTGAGTTGACTGCTTCTCCCATTCGCGTCTTGTACTTATGTCTAACTTGTCAGTTATAATAGGAATCAACAATGCGGTCCACGAATCTACTGGCTCACTTAAATTGCGCAGCGCCTCTAAATTGTTATTGATATTATTGTATAAGCTACGTAATTCTTTAGACGATTCTTTAGTTACACGCGGAAAATTTAGAATGAGCCTAACATGATTGTTTACTATTAATTGACTTTTTTCATACCGATCTTGAAGAGCTTGCCATGCCAAACGATAATTTTGGTCTGACACTGGTATTGCCTTGATTGTTTCTAGAGCCTCCTTCTCCAAGGATAAACGCAAATGGTGCATCTTTTGTACATTGCTTAGTACTGTGTTATTATCAATTAAAACATTGGAACTGTCACGATACTCCAGCCATTTATTGTAGTCTCCGTCGAATTTAGGCATCTGCATTAATGGTAATTGTACCTGCGGAAAATATGACTGATTATTCGTTGGCGTGACTTTATCGTTGTTAGTATTATTTTCAAATTCAATAACACTAGATTTATCATCGTTTGGATTATTCTTCAATTCGGAAAATATCTGCAGTGCCTCTTCCATTCTAGCTACTAAAGGAAAATACATTTGCTCGAAATTATCACGTTCATCGTCATCATCGTCCGTAGTGATTCCTTCAATGAGTTCAATTTTATCCTTAATATCATTAAATGAATCAAGAATACCTGGCAATCGATCTAATCTATTTCTAATTTCATAGATTATCTTGCTTGTTAAATTGTCTAGATCAATTTTGTTCAAATAGTTATTTTGTCTATTTTAGGCTAACTTTTGTTGTTTAAGTTAAGTTTTTAATTTTGATAACTCGTCTGTCATTTTGATTGAATTTTTGACAGGAAATTGAATAGTATGATAGTGATTGTAATGGACTTATCTATTGGCAGTAGATGCTAAGGATTGCTTGTGACTGATTGGAGTTTTGTATTCTGGATTGAAGTCTTGATTTCTTGATTGAAGGCTTGATTTCTTGATTGAAGTCTTGAATTCTTGATTGATGTCTCAAATTCTTGATTGAAGTCTTGAATTTTTTCAAACTACAAAATATCCGGCTTGATGGTCCAAAATGTGGCGGTTGCCTGTAGAACTTTAGGTTCTACGATTGAAATAAAGTGGACTGTATTATTGTTTATTGCAGTAGAAATTCTAGACTGGCATTCACGAAAAATATATTGTTTTTTTTTATCAAAATACATAACAACTTCTCTTTTTGAAAAAATAGAAACAAAATTCTTACACTCTAGGTTTATTGATTTCCAGGAGATATCACTAGCAGTGTATCTTCAACAATGTATTTGGTGCTAGATTCTGATATATAACGCACTTTTGAAGCAAAGTCTTGCTTCTGAGCAGATTCACAGAGTCAAAAATTTCTCAACAAGACTCAGAAAAAACGCTGATAACTCGCTGGGAACGCAGAATTTTGTGCATTTGAGGACGGATTTGCGATACTTTGAAACTGCTCAGAATGTTGTAATTTTGACTTATTTCAAACTTCATGTAACTGCAGATAGCGCTCTGAAAACACGAAATATGATGATTTTGTCGATAGATTCATACATATTATGAGGTCCTGAATAGGAATATGAACTTTTTGATTGTGAAAATCTGCGCGGAAAAGCGTGATTTCGACTTATTCCAAAGTTTGTAAAACTGCAAATAGCACTCTAGAAACACGAAATATGATATATTTGGTGCTTTATTCTGCCATATAACGCACTTTTGAAGCAGAATCTTGCTTCTGAGCAGATCTGAGGAGTCAAAAATTTCTCAACGAGACTCAGAAAAAACGCTGATAACTCGCTGGAAACGAAAAATTTTGTGCATTTGAGGACGGATTCATGCGTATTATGTTGTATTGGATAGATTCATGTGATTTGCGATACTTTAAAACTGCTCAGAATGTGGTAATTTTGACTTATATCAAACTTCATATAACTGCAGATAGCGCTCTGAGAACACGAAATATGATGTTTCTGTCGATAGATTTATACATATTATGAGGTCCAGAATGGGAATATGAACTTTTTGATTGTGAGAATCTGCGCGGAAAAGCGTGATTTCGACTTATCCCAAAGTTTGTAAAACTGCAAATAGCAATCTAAAAACACGAAATATCATGTATTTGGTGCTAGATTCTGCCATATAACGCACTTTTGAAGCAGAATGTTGCGTCAGAGCAGATTTACGGAGTCAAAAATTTCTCAACGAGACTTAAAGAAAACGCGGATAACTCGCTGGAAACGCAAAATTTTGTGTTTCCGAGAATGAATTCATGCGTATTATGTTGTATTGGATTGATTTATGTGATTTGCGATACTTTGAAACTGTTCAGAATGTGGTAATTTTGACTTATTTCAAACTTCATATAACTGCAGATACCGCTCTGAAAACACAAAATATGATGTTTTTGTCAATAGATTCATACATATTATAAGGTCCTGAAGAGGAATATGGACTTTTTGATTGTGAAAATATGCGCGGAAAAGCGTGATTTCGACTTATTCCAGAGTTTGTAAAACTGCAAATAGCACTCCAAAAACACGAAATATGATGTATTTTGTGCTAGATTCTGCCATATACCGCACTTTTGAAGCAAAATCTTGCTTCTAAGCAGATTTACAGAGTCGAAAATTTCTCAACGAAACTCAAAAAAAACGCTGATAACTCGCTGGAAGCGCAGAATTTTGTGCATTTGAGGACGAATTTATGCGTTCCATGTTGTATTGGATAGTATTATGTGATTTGCGATACTTTGAAACTGCTCAGAATTTGGTAATTTTGACTTATTTCAAACTTCATATAACTGCAGATAGCGCTCTGAAAACACGAAATATGATGTTTTTGTTGGAAGATTCATATATATTATGAGGTCCTGAATAGGAATATGAACTTTTTGATTGTGAGAATCTGCGCAGAAAAGCGTGATTACGACTTATTCCAAAGTTTGTAAAACTGCAACTAGCACTTTGAAAACACGAAATATGATGCATTTGGTGCTAGATTCCGCCATATGACGCACTTTTGAAGTAAAATCTTGCTTCTGAGCTGATTAACAAAGTGAAAAATTTCTCAACGAGACTCGGAAAATACGCTGATAACTTGCTGGAAACGCAAAATTTTGTGCATTCGAGGACAGATTCATGCGTACTATGTTGTATTGGATTGATTTATGTGATTTTCAATACTTTGAAACTGCTCAGAATGTGGTAATTTTGACTTATTTCAAACTTCATATAACTGCCGATAGCGCTCTGAAAACACGGAATATGATGTTTTTGTCGATAGATTCATACATACTATGAGGTCCTGAATAGGAATATGAACTTTTTGATTGTGAAAATCTGCGCGAGAAAGCGTGAATTCAACTTATTCCAAACTTAGTAAAACTGCAAATAGCACTCTGAAAACACGAAATATGATGTATTTGTTGCTAGATTCTGCATATAACGCACTTTTGAAGCAAAATCTTACTTCTGAGCATATTAACAGAGTCAAAAATTTCTCAACGAGACTCAGAAAAAACGCTGATAACTCGTCGGGAACGCAAAATCTTGTGCATTTGAGGACGGATTCATGCGTATTATGTTGTATTGGATAGATTTATGAGATTTGCGATACTTTGAAACTGCTCAGAATGTGGTAATTTTGACTTATCTCAAACTTCATATAACTGCAGATAGCGCTCTGAGAACACGAAATATGATGTTTTTGTCGATAGATTCATTCATACTATGAGGTCTTGAATAGGAATATGAACTTTTCGAATGTGAAAATCTGAGCGGAAAAGCGTGATTTTGACTCATTCCAAAGTTCGTAAAACTGCAAATAGCTCTCTTAAAACACAAAATATGATGTACTTGGTGCTAGTTTCTGCCATATAACGCACGTTTAAAGCAAAATCTTTCTTCTGAGCAGATTTACAGAGTCAAAAATTTTTCAACGAGACTCAGAAAAAACGCTGATAACTTGCTGAAAACGCGAAATTTTGTGCATTTGAGGACGGATTCATGCGTATTATGTTGTATTGGATAGATTTGCGTGATTTGCGATACATTGAAACTGCTCAGAATGTGGTAAATTTGACTTATTTCAAACTCCATATAACTGCAGATAGCGCTCTGAAAACACGAAATATGATGTTTTCGTCGATAGATTCATACATATTATGAGGTCCTGGAATGGAATATGAACTTATTGATTGTGAAAATCTGCGCAGAAAAGCGTGATTTTGACATATTCCAAAGTTTGTAAAACTGAGAATAGCACTCTAAAAACACGAAATATGATGTATTTGGTGCTAGATGCTGCCATATAACGCACTTTTGGAGCAAAATCTCGCTTCCGAGCAGATTTACAGAGTCAAAAATTACTCGACGAGACTCAGAAAAAACGCTCATAACTCGCTGGAAACGCAAAATCTTGTGCATTTAAGGACAGATTTATGCGTATTATGTTGTATTGGATAGATTTATGTGATTTGCGATACTTTGGAACTGCTCAGAATGTGGTAATTTTGACTTATTTCAAACTTCATATAACTGCAGATAGCGCTCTGAAAACACGAAATATGATGTTTTTATCGATAGTTTCATACATATTATGAGGTCCTGAATAGGAATATGAACTTTTTGATTGTGAAAATCTGAGCGGTAAAGCGTGATTTTGACTCATTCCAAAGTTCGTAAAACTGCGAATAGCTCTCTAAAAACACGAAATATGATGTATTTGGTGCTAGATTCTGCCATATACCGCACTTTTAAACCAAAATATTACTCTAAGCAGATTTACAGAGTCGAAAATTTCTCAACGAAACTCAAAAGAAACGCTGATAACTCGCTGGAAGCGCAGAATTTTGTGCATTTGAGGACGAGTTCATGCGTTTTATGTTGTATTGGATAGTATTATGTGATTTGCGATACTTTGAAACTGCTCCGAATTTGGTAATTTTGACTTATTTCAAACTTCATATAACTGCAGATAGCGCTCTGAAAACACGAAATATGATGTTTTTGTTGGAAGATTCATACATATTATGAGGTCCTGAATAGGAATATGAACTTTTTGATTGTGAGAATCTGCGCAGAAAAGCGTGATTACGACTTATTTCAAAGTTTGTAAAACTGCAAATAGCACTCTGGAAACACGAAATATGATGCATTTGGTGCTAGATTCTGCCATATGACGCACTTTTGAAGTAAAATCTTGCTTCTGAGCTGATTAACAAAGTGAAAAATTTCTCAACGAGACTCGGAAAATACGCTGATAACTTGCTGGAAACGCAAAATTTTGTGCATTCGAGGACAGATTCATGCGTACTATGTTGTATTGGATTGATTTATGTGATTTTCAATACTTTGAAACTGCTCAGAATGTGGTAATTTTGACTTATTTCAAACTTCATATAACTGCCGATAGCGCTCTGAAAACACGAAATATGATGTTTATGTCGATGGATTCATACATATTATGGGGTCCTGAATAGGAATATGAACTTTTTGATTGTGAAAATCTGCGCGGAAAAGCGTGTTTTCAACTTATTCCAAACTTAGTAAAACTGCAAATAGCACTCTAAAAACACAAAATATGATGTATTTGTTGCTAGATTCTGCATATAACGCACTTTTGAAGCAAAATCTTGCTTCTGAGCATATTTACAGAGTCAAAAATTTCTCAACGAGGCTCAGAAAAAACGCTGATAACTCGCTGGGAACGCAAAATCTTGTGCATTTGAGGACAGATCTATGCGTATTATGTTGTATTGGATAGATTTATGTGATTTGCGATACTTTGAAACTGCTCAGAATGTGGTAATTTTGACTTATTTCAAACTTCATATAACTGCAGATAGCGCTCTGAGAACACGAAATATTATGTTTTTGTCGATAGATTCATACATACTATGAGGTCCTGAATAGGAATATGAACTTTTCGATTGTGAAAATCCGAGCGGAAAAGCATGATTTCGACTTATTTCAAAGTTTGCGAGACTGCAAAGTGCACTCTAAAAACACAAAATATGATGTATTTGGTGCTAGATTCTGCCATATAACGCACTTTTGTAGCAAAATCTTCCTTCTGAGCAGATTTACAGAGTCAAAAATTTCTCAACGAGACTCAGATAAGACGCTAATTACTCGCTGGAAACGCAGAATCTTGTGCATTTAAGGACAGATCTATGCGTACTATGTTGTATTGGATAGATTTATGTGATTTGCAATACTTTGAAACTGCTCAGAATGTGGTAATTTTGACTTATTTCAAACTTTATATAACTGCAGATAGCGCTCTGAAAACACGAAATATGATGTTTTTGTCGATAGTTTCATACATATTATGAGGTCTTGATTAGGAATATGAACTTTTCGATTGTGAAAATCTGAGCGAAAAATCGTGATTTTGACTCATTCCAAAGTTCGTAAAACTGCGAATAGCTCTCTGAAAACACGAAATATGATGTACTTGGTGCTAGATTCTGCCATATAACGCACGTTTGAAGCAAAATCTTCCTTTTGAGCAGATTTACAGGATCAAAAATTATTCAACGAGACTCAGAAAAAACGCTGATAACTCGCTGGAAACGCAAAATTTTGTGCATTTGAGGACGGATTCATGCGTATTATGTTGTATTGGATAGATTTATGTGATTTGCGATACTTTAAAACTGCTCAGAATGTGGTAAATTTGACTCATTTCAAACTTCATATACCTGCAGATAGCGCTTTGAAAACACGGAATTTGATGTTTTCGTCGATAGATTCATACATATTATGAGGTCCTGAATAGGAATATGAACTTTTTGATTGTAAAAATCTGCGCGGAACAGCGTGATTTTGACTTATTCCAAAGTTTGTAAAACTGCAAATAGCACTCTAAAAACACAAAATTTGATGTATTTGGTGCAAGATACTGCCATATAACGCACTTTTGAAGCAAAATCTGCCTTCTGAGCAGATTTACAGAGTCAAAAATTTCTCAACGAGACTCAGAATAAACGCTGATAACTCGCTGGAAAGGCAAAATTTTGTGCATTTGAGGACGAATTCATGCGTATTATGTTGTATTGGATAGATTTATGTGATTTGCGATACTTTGAAACTGCTCAGAATGTGGTAATTTTGACCTATTTCAAACTTCATATAACTGCAGATAGCGCTCTGAAAACAGAAAATATGAGGTTCTGTCGATAGATTTATACATATTATGAGGTCCTGAATAGGAGTATGAACTTTTTGATCGTGGAAATCTGCGCGGTAAAGCGTGATTTCGACTTATTCCAAAGTTTGTAAAACTGCAAATAGCACTCTCAAGACACGGAGTATGATGTATTTGGTGCTAGATGCTGCCATATAACGCACTTTGGAGCAAAATCTTGCTTCTGAGTAGATTTACAGAGTCAAAAATTTCTCGACGAGACTCAGAAAAAACGCTGATAACTCGCTGGAAACGCAAAATTTTGTGCATTTGAGGACGGATTCATGCGTATTATGTTGAATTGGATAGATTTATGTGATTTGCGATACTTTGAAACTGCTCAGAATGTGGTAATCTTGACTTATTTCAAACTTCATATAACTGCAGATAGCGCTCTGAAAACACGAAATATGATGTTTTTGTCGATAGATTCATACATATTATGAGGTATTGAATAGGAATATGAACTTTTCGATTGTGAAAATCTGAGCGGAAAAGCGTGATTTCGACTCATTCCAAAGTTTGTAAAACTGCAAATAGCACTCTAAAAACACGAAATATGATGTATTTGATGCTAGATTCTGCCATATAACGCACGTTTGAAGGAAAATCTTCCTTCTTAGCAGATTTACAGAGTCAAAAATTTCTCAACGAGACTCAGAAAAAACGCGGATAACTCGCTGGAGACACAAAATTTTGTGCATTTGAGAACGGGTTCATGCGTATTACGTTGTATTGGATAGATTTACGTGATTTGCGATACTTTGAACTGCTCAGAATGTAGTAAATTTGACTTATTTCAAACTTCATATAACTGCAGATAGCGCTCTGAAAACACGGAATATGATGTTTTTGTCGATAGATTCATACATAATATGAGGTACTCAATAGGAATATGAACTTTTAGATTGTGAAAATCTGAGCGGAGAAGCGTGATTTCGACTCATTCCAAAGTTTGTAAAACTGCAAATAGCACTCTAAAAACACGGAATATGATGTATTTGGTGCTAGATTCTGCCATATAACGCACGTTTGAAGCAAAATCTTCCTTCTGAGCAGATTTACAGAGTCAAAAATTTCCCAACTAGACTCAGAAAAAACGCTGATAACTCGCTGGAAACGCATAATTTTGTGCATTTGAGGACGGGTTCATGCGTATTACGTTGCATTGGATAGATTTACGTGATTTGCGATACTTTGAACTGCTCAGAATGTGGTAAATTTGACTTATTTTAAACTTCATATTCCTGCAGATAGCGCTTGGAAAACACGGAATATGATGTTTTCGTCGATAGATTCATACATATTATGAGGTCCTGAATAGGAATATGAACTTTTTGATTGTGAAAATCTGCGCGGAAAAGCGTGATTTCGACTTATTCTGAAGTTTGTAAAACTGCAAATAGCACTCTAAAAACACGTAATATGATGTTTGGTGCTGGATTCTGCCATATAACGCACTTTTGAAGCAACATCTTGCTTCTGAGCAGATTAACAGAGTCAAAAATTTCAAAACGAGACTCAGTAAAAACGCTGATAACTCACTGGGAACGCAAAATTTTGTGCATTTGAGAACGGATTCATGCGTATTGAAAAGATTTATGTGATTTGCGATACTTTGAAACTGCTCAGAATGTGGTAATTATGACTTATTCCGAACTTCATATAACTGCAGATAGCGCTCTGAAAACACGAAATATGATTTTGTTGATAGATTCATACATATTATGAGGTCCTGAATAGGGATATGGACTTTTTGATTGTGATAATCTGCGCGGAAAAGCGTGATTTCGACTTATTTCAAAGTTTGCGAGACTGCAAAGTGCACTCTAAAAACACAAAATATGATGTATTTGGTGCTAGATTCTGCCATATAACGCACTTTTGAAGCAGAATCCTGCTTCCGAGCAGATTCACTGAGTCAGAAATCAGTCAACGAGACTCAGAAAAAACGCTGATATCTCGCTGGAAACGCAGAATTTTGTGCATTTGAGGACGGATTCATGCGTGTTATATTGTATTGGATAGATCTATGTGATTTGCGATACTTTGAAACTGCTTAGAATGTGGTAATTTTGACTTATATCAAACTTCATATAACTGCAGATAGCGCTCCGAAAACACGGCATATGATGTTTTTATCGATGGATTCATATATATTATGAGTTTCTGAATAGGAATATGAACTTTTTGATTGTGAAAATCTGCGCGGGAAAGCGTGATTTCGACTTATTCCAAAGTTTGTAAAACTGCAAATAGCACTCTGAAAACACGAAATATGATGTATTTGGTGCAGGATTCTGCCATATAACACACTTTTGGAGCAAAATCTTGCTTCTGAGCAGATTCCCAGTTTCAAAAATTTTTCAACGAGACTCAAAAAAACGCTGATAACTCGCTGGAAACGCAAAATTTTGTGCATTTGAGGACGGATTCATGCGTATTATGTTGTATTGGATAGATTTATGTGATTTGCGATACTTTGAAACTGTTCCGGATGTGGTAATTTTGACTTATTTCAAACTTAATATAACTGCAGATAGCGCTCTGAGAACACGAAATATGATGTTTTTGTCGATAGATTCATACATATCATGAGGTAATGAATAGGTTTATGAACTTTTTGATTGTGAAAATCTGCGCGTAAAAGCGTGATTTCGACTTATTTCAAAGTCTGTAAAACTGCAGATAGCACTCTAAAAACTCGAAATATGATGTATTTGGTGCTAGATTCTGCCATATAACGCTTTTTTGAAGCAAAATCTTGCTTATGAGCAGATTTACAGAGTCAAAAATTTCTCAACGAGACTCAGAAAGAACGCTGATAACTCGCTGGAAACGCAGAATTTTGTGCATTTGAGTACAGATTCATGCGTATTATGTTGTATTAGATAGATTTATGTGCATTGCGATATTTTGAATCTGCTCAGAATGTGGTAATTTTGACTTATTTTAAACTTCATATAACTGCAGATAGCGCTCTGAAAACACGAGATATGATATTTTTGTCGATAGATTCATGCATATTATGAGGTCCTGAATAGTTTCATGAACTTTTTGATTATGAAAGTCTGCGCGAGAAAGCGTGATTTCAACTTATTCCAAAGTTTGTAAAATTGCAAATAGCACTCTAAAAACACGAAATATTATGTATTTGGTGCTAGATTCTGCCAAATAACGCACTTTTGAAGCAGAATCTTGCTTATGAGCAGATATACAGAGTAAAACATTTCTCAACGAGACTCAGGAAAAACGATGACAACTCGCTGGAATCGCAAAATCTGTGCATTTGGGGACGGATTCATGCGGATTGTATTGGATAGATTCATGTGATTTGCGATACTTTGGAACTGTTCCGAATGTGGTAATTTTGACTTATTTCAAACTTCATATAACTGCAGATAGCGCTCTAAAAACACGAAATATGATGTTTTTGTCGATAGATTCATACATATTATGAGGTCCTGAATAATTATATGAACTTTTTGATTGTAAAAATCTGCGCGTAAATGCGTGATCTCAACTTATTTCAAAGTTTGTAAAACTGCAAATAGCACTCTGAAAACTCGAAATATGATGTATCTGGTGCTAGATTCTGCCATATAACGCACTTTTGAAGCAAAATCTTGCTTATGAGCAGATTCACAGAATAAAGAATTTCTCAGCATTTGAGGACGGATTCATGCGTATTGCGATACTTTGAAACTGCTCAGAATGTGGTCATTTTGACTCATTTCAAACTTCATGTAACTGCAGATAGCGCTCTGAAAACACAAAATATGATGTTTTTGTCGATAGATTCATACATATTATGAGGTCCTGAATAGGAATATGAACTTTTTGATTGTGAAAATCTGTGCGGAAAAGCGTGATTTCGACTTATTCCAGAGTTTGTAGAACTGCAAAGAACACTCTAAAAACACGAAATATGATGTAATTGGTGCTAGATTCTGCCATATAACGCACTTTTGAAGCAGAATCTTGCTTCTGAGCAGATTTACAGAGTCAAAAATTTCTCAACGAGACTCAGAAAAAACGCTGATAACTCGCTGGAAACGCAAAATTTTGTGCATTTGAGGACGGATTAATGCGTATTATGTTGTATTGGATAGATTTATGTGATTTGCGATACTTTGAAACAGCTCAGAATGTGGTAATTTTGACTTATTTCAAACTTTATATAACTGCAGATAGCGCTTTGAAAATACGAGATATGATGTTTTTGTCGATAGATTCATACATATTATGAGGTCCTGAATAGGAATATGAACTTTTTCATTGTGAAAATCTGCGCGGAAAAGCGTGAATTCGACTTATTCCAAAGTTTGTAGAACTGCAAATAGCACTCTAAAAACACGTAATATGATGTATTTGGTGCTAGATTCTGCCATATAACGCACTTTTGAAGCAAAATCTTACTTATGAGCAGATTTACAGAGTAAAGAATTTTTCAACGAGACTCAGAAAAAACGATGATGACTCGCTGGAAACGCAAAATTTTGTGCATCTGAGGACGGATTGATGCGTATTATGTTGTATTGGATAGATTCGTGTGATTTGCGATACTTGGAAACTGCTAATAATGTGGTAATTTTGACTTATTTCAAACTTCATATAACTGCTGATAGCGCTCTGAAATCACGAAATATGATGTTTTTGTCGATAGATTCATACATATTATGAGGTCCTGAATAGGAATATGAACTTCTTGATTGTGAAAATCTGCGCGGAAGAGCGTGATATCGACTTATTCCAAAGTTTATAAAACTGCAGAGAGCACTCTAAAAACACGAAATATGATGTATTTGGGTCTACATTCTGCCATATAACAGACTTTTGGAGCAAAATCTTCCTTCTGAGCAAATTTACAGAGTAAAAAATTTCTCAACGAGACTCAGGAAAAACGATGACAACTCGCTGGAATCGCAAAATTTGTGCATTTGGGGACGGATTCATGCGGATTATGTTGTATTGGATAGATTCATGTGATCTGCGATACTTTGAAACTGTTCCGAATGTGGTAATTTTGACTTATTTCAAACTTCATATAACTGCAGATAGCGCTCTGAAAACACGGAATATTATGTTTTTGTCGATAGATTCATACATATTATGTGAGGTCCTGAATAAGAATATGAACTTTTTGATTGTGAAAATCTGCGCGGAAAAGCGTGATTTCGACTTATTCCAATGTTTGTAAAATTGCAAACAGTACTCTAAAAACACGAAATATGATGTATCTGTTGCTAGATTCTGCCATATAACGCACTTTTAAAGCAAAATTTTGCTTCTGAGCAGATTCACAATTTCAAAAATTTTCCAACAAGACTCAGACAAAACGCTGATAACCCACTGAAAAAGCCAAATTTTGTGCATTTGAGGACGGATTCATGCGTATTATAGACGTTTTCGTTTATTCGCTCGGAGTGATCGGTTAGATCCAAGCTCTGACGTCACAGGTTGCTCGGAGCGATCAGTTTTTCAACGCATTTACGAACGCACCGAATAGATCATTTTTTGACATATAATTATTTGGTTAAAATCAACGGTAATAAAAACTTAAACCTAGTTACTTGATGCGCGTAGCACAAAATAAACATTGACCACAAGAAATTAGTACTTATTTGATAAATATTTTTGTACAAGAATCAAGCGAAGATGACTTGCCAATTCTTGAAATGGCAATAAAAATTAAAAAAAGAATATAATCCATAGAAATTGCATACTTGCATCAACTTCCTCTGAGCCCTCCATGTTTCTCGTGATACAAAACATAAAAACTTGAAATTTCGCGCGCAATCTTGACTAACCCTACAAATGACCAGGGTCGAAAAATTTTGCTCGGAGTACCTGATCGGGTTGCTCCGAGTGAATTTACGAACGCATCAGGTTAACCCGAACTACTTTACGAACGCATAAAATTTGCTCAGGTTAACCCGAACGAATAAACGAAAACGCCTTATGTTGTATTGGATAGATTTATGTGAATTGCGATACTTTGAAACTGCTTAGAATGTGGTAATTTTGACTTATTTCAAACTTCATATAACTGCAGATAGCGCTCTGGAAACACGAAATTTGATGTTTTTGTCGATAGATTCATACATATTATGAGGTCCTGAATAGGTATATGAACTTTTTGATTGTGAAAATTTGCGCGTAAAAGCGTGATCTTGACTTATTTCAAAGTTTGTAAAACTGCAAATAGCGCTCTGAAAACTCGAAATATGATGTATTTGGTGCTAGATTCTGCCATATAACGCACTTTTAAAGCAAAATCCTACTTATGAGCAGATTTACAGAGTGAAGAATTTTTTAACGAGACTCAGAAAAAACGATGATAACTCGCTGGAAACGAAAAATTTTGTGCATTTGAGGAAGAATTCATGCATATTATGTTGTATTGGATAGATTCATGTGAATTGCGATACTTTGAAACTGCTCAGAATGTGGTAATTTTGACTTATTTCAAACTTCATAAAACTGCAGATAGCGCTCTGGAAACACGAAATATGATGTTTTTGTCGATAGATTCATACATATTATGAGGTCCTTAATAGGTATATGAACTTTTTGATTGCAGAAATCTGCGCGAGAATGCGTGATTCCAACTTCAGCACTCTAAAAACACGAAATATTATGTATTTGGTGCTAGATTCTGCCATATAACGCACTTTTGAAGCAAAATCTTGCTTATGAGCAGATTTACAGAGTAAAGGATTTCTCAACGAGACTCAGAAAAAACGATGACAACTCGCTGGAATCGCAAAATTTGTTCATTTGGGGACAAATTCATGCGTATCATGTTGTATTTGATAGATTTATGTGATTTGAGATACTTTGAAACTGTTCCGAATGTGGTAATTTTGACTTATTTCAAACTTCATATAACTGCAGATAGCGCTCTAAAAACACGAAATATGATGTTTTTGTCGATACATTCATACATATTATGAGGTCCTGAATAATTATATGAACTTTTTGATCGTAAAAATCTGCGCGTAAATGCGTGATCTCGACTTATTTCAAAGTTTGTAAAACTGCAAATAGCACTCTGAAAATTTGAAATATGATGTATTTGGTGCTAGATTCTGCCATATAACGCACTTTTGAAGCAAAATCTTGCTTATGAGCAGATTTACAGAATAAAGAATTTCTCAGCATTTGAGGACGGATTCATGCGTATTATGTTGTATTTGATAGATTTATGTGATTTGCGATACTTTGAAACTGCTCAGAATGTGGTCATTTTGACTCATTCCAAACTTCATGTAACTGCAGATAGCGCTCTGAAAACACAAAATATGATGTTTTTGTCGATAGATTCATACATATTATGAGGTCCTGAATAGGAATATGAACTTTTTGATTGTGAAAATCTGTGCGGGAAAGCGTGATTTTGACTTATTCCAGAGTTTGTAGAACTGCAAAGAACACTCCAAAAACACGAAATATGATGTATTTGGTGCTAGATTCTGCCATATAACGCACTTTTGAAGCAGAATCTTGCTTCTGAGCAGATTTGCAGAGTCAAAAATTTCTCAACGAGACTCAGAAAAAACGCTGATAACTCGCTGGAAACGCAAAATTTTGTGCATTTGAGGACGGATTCATGCGTATTATGTTGTATTGGATAGATTTATGTGATTTGCGATACTTTGAAACAGCTCAGAATGTGGTAATTTTGACTTATTTCAAACTTTATATAACTGCAGATAGCGCTTTGAAAATACGAGATATGATGTTTTTGTCGATAGATTCATACATATTATGAGGTCCTGAATAGGAATATGAACTTTTTCATTGTGAAAATCTGCGCGGAAAAGCGTGAATTCGACTTATTCCAAAGTTTGTAGAACTGCAAATAGCACTCTAAAAACACGTAATATGATGTATTTTGTGCTAGATTCTGCCATATAACGCACTTTTGAAGCAAAATCTTACTTATGAGCAGATTTACAGAGTAAAGAATTTTTCAACAAGACTCAGAAAGAACGATGATGACTCGCTGGAAACGCAAAATTTTGTGCATCTGAGGACGGATTAATGCGTATTATGTTGTATTGGATAGATTCATGTGATTTGCGATACTTTGAAACTGTTCTGAATGTGATAAATTTGACTTATTTCAAACTTCATATAACTGCAAATAGCGCTCTGAAAACACGGAATATTATGTTTTTATCGATAGATTCATACATATTATGAGTTCCTGAATAGAAATATGAACTTTTTGATTGCGAAAATCTTCGCGGAAAGGCGTGATTTCGACTTATCCCAAAATTTGTAAAACTGCAAATAGCACTCTAAAAACACGAAATAGGATGTATTTGGTGCTAGATTCTGCCATATAACGCACTTTTGGAGCAAAATCTTGCTTCTGAGCAGATTCACAGTTCCAAAAATTTCTCAACGAGACTCAGATGAAACGCTGATAACTCGCTGGAAACGCAAGATTTGTGCATTTGAGAGAGGATTTATGCGTATTATGTTGTATTGGATAGGTTTATGTGATTTGCGATACTTTGAAACTGCTCAGAATGTGGTAATTTCGACCTATTTCAAACTTCATATAACTGCAGATATCGCTCTGAAAACACGGAATATGATGTTCTCGTCGATAGATTTATACATATTATGAGGTCCTGAATAGAAATATGAACTTTCTGATTGTGAAAATCTGCGCGGAAAAGCGTGATTTCGACTTATTCCAAAGTTTGTAAAACTGCAAATAGCACTCTTAGGGTGGAGAGCATCAAAAAATCATATTTACTATTGTATTAAATGTTACTCTAGTAGTAGTAAATCCAGAAGTAAATTACTAGTAGAGTGACACACTTCTGTAGTATTTTTGAAGAGCTGTTTGCAAAATTACTTCTAGAGTGATAACTATAGAAGTAGATGATATATACTCTGAGAGAAGGATTGAAAACTTTCCAAGAGTGAAAAAGGCGCGACTTATCGAAATTATGGAAGAGTACATATGTTAATATAATCGAAAATGAAAAACATGACACTTTCATTCCAATTGTTGTAAGTGACTCTTATTTCATGATTCTTAGAAGGTGAGTAATGGCAAAGGAGTCATGCTGAATGCTGAATATATTTATTGAAATTCAATTTAAGACTGGTGTCATCAAAAATTGGGACAAGACATAACCACTGTTTCCAACTAGATTATTGTATAGTCCCATTTCAAATCTTGCTGCTATAGCACTGCTATTCCAAATTCGCGCATCATGTTTTGATCCTTGCCAGTGACTAACAATATTTAAAATTCTCATAGTTGAATCACAAATAACTTGTGTATCATTTGAGAAGAAACTTTTTCTGTTCCGGAAAATTCCATTATGTTCTCAAGGTGGACATAAAATTGGTATATGGACACAATCAATTGCACTAATTACATTTGGAAATCTTCCCAAATAATAAAATGCTCTTTTGCCCTGGGAACATTGTTTCTAATTGAAAGGCATACAAATACAAATATAGAAGAATATCAACAACCCTGTGAAATGCCCTGCAGGCAATAGTTCTATGAACATCGATTAAATCACCAGCTACAATTTGATACATAACAGTACGAAAAATGCGCAACGCACAGAAAAGTTGTACCTTTGCAGATAAAACTATATTTTTTTTGTTATATCTTCCAAATATTGCTTAGCCATCTCCAAAAGTCGTAAAACAGACTGTATTTGGAAACCAAACCTTTCTCTAAATTCTATTTCCGTATAAAATTCAAGTGAATCTCTTCTTCTACGAATTATTTGTATCAATTCTTCCTTGTCATCTCCATCTAAAATGTCCATGTATTCTGAATAATCTATTTTTTGAGTGATTAATGTGAGAAAACTACTTCAGTAACGTCACAAATATCTGATCGGAAACTTTACTCCACCTACGACGTAAGGGTAGATTTATTCCAAATTCACTATGAATTCTCTTTTTTAGTAATTTTCTCTTCGTTGGTGCTCTCGAATTTGTATTAATTCAAGAGTAATATTTTTTTTGACTCTCGGAGTAAGCGGAGAAGAAAATTTACCACCTTAGTATATTACACTTTAATGGAAGTCGCCAATTTCTTGTTCACATATGAAGTACTACAGGAGTTTGACATACTCTTGAGAGTAAATCAGTTGGTGCTCGTCACCCTAAGAACACGAAATATGATGTATTTGGTGCAAGATTCTGCCATATAACACACTTTTGAAGCAGAATCTTGCTTCTAAGCAGATTTACAGAGTCAAAAATTTCTCAACGAGACTCAGAAAAAACGCTGATAACTCGCTGGAAACGCAAAATTTTGTGCATTTGAGGACGGATCCATGCGTATTATGTTGTATTTGATAGATTTATGTGATTTGCGATACTTTGAAACGGCTCAGAATATGTTATTTTGACTTATTTCAAACTTCATATAACTGCAAATAGCGCTGTGAAAACACGAAGTAAGATGTTTTTGTCGGAAGATTCATACATATTATGAGGTCCTGAATAGGAATATGAACTTTTTGATTGTAAAAATTTGCGCGGGAAAGCCTGATTTCGACTCATTCCAAAGTTTGTAAAATTGCTAAGAGCACTCTTAAAACACAAAATATGATGTATTTGGTGCTAGATTTCTGCCATATAACGCACTTTTGAAGCAAAATCTTGATTCTGAGCAGATTCACAGTTTCAAAAATTTCCCAACAAGACTCAGAGAAAACGCTGATAACTCACTGGAAACGCAAAATTTTGTGCATTTGAGGACGGATTCATGCGTATTATGTTGTATTAGATAGATTTATGTGAATTACGATACTTCAAATCCGCTCAGAATGTGGTAATTTTGACTTATTTCAAACTTCATATAACTGCAGATAGCGCTCTGAATACACGAAATATGATATTTTTGTCGATAGATTCATACATATTATGAGGTCCCGAATAGGTATATGAACTTTTTGATTGTGAAAATTTGCGCGAAAAAGCGTGATCTCGACTTATTTTGAAGTTTGTAAAACTGCAAATAGCACTCTAAAAACTAGAAATATGATGTATTTGGTGCTGGATTCTGCCATACAACGCACTTTTGGAGCAAAATCTTACTTATGAGCAGATTTACAGAGTAAAGAATTTCTTAACAAGACTCAGAAAAAACGATGATAACTCGCTGGAAACGCAAAATTTTGTGCATTTGAGGACGGATTCATGCGTATTATGTTGTATTTGAGAGATTTATGTGATTTGCGATGCTTTGAAACTGCTCAGAATGTGGTAATTTTGACTTACTTCAAACTTCATATAACTGCAGATAGCACTCTGAAAACACGAAATATGATGTTTTTGTCGATAGATTTATACATATTATGAGGTCCCGAATAGGAATATGAACTTTTTGATTGTGAAAATCTGCGCGGAAAAGCGTGATTTCGACTTATTCCAAAGTTTGTAAAACTGCAAAAAGCACTCTTAAACCACGAAATATGATGTATTTGAGGCCAGATTCTGCCATATAACGCACTTTTGAAGCAAAATCTTGCTTCTGAGCAGATTTACAGAGTCAGAAATTTCTCAACAAGACTCAGAAAGAACGCTGATAACTCGCTGGAAACGCAAAATTTTGTGCATTTGAGGATGATTCATGCATATTATGTTGTATTGGATAGATTTATGTGATTTGCGATACTTTGAAACTGCTCAGAATGTAGTAATTTTGACTTTTTTCAATCTTCATATAACTTCAGATAGCGCTCTGAAAACACGGTATATGATGTTTTTGTCGATAGATTTATACATATTATGAGGTCCTGAATAGGAATTTGAACTTTCTGTTTGTGAAAATCTGCGCAGAACAGCGTGATTTCGACTTATTCCAAAGTTGTAAAACTGCAAATAAGCACTCTAAAAACGCGAAATATGATGTATTTGGTGCTAGATTCTGCCATAGAACGCACTTTTGAAGCAAAATCTTGCTTCTGAGCAGATTTACAGAGTCAAAAATTTCTCAACGAGACTCAGAAAAAACGCTGATAACTTGCTGGAAACGCAGAATCTTGTGCATTTTAGGACGGATTCATGCGTATTATGTTGTATTTGATAGATTTATGTGATTTGCGATACTTTGAGTCTGCTCAGAATGTGGTAATTTTGACTTATTTCAAACTTCATATAACTGCAGATAGCGCTCTGAGAACACGAAATATGATGTTCTTGTCGATGGATTCATACATATTATAAGGTCCTAAATAGGAACATGAACTTTTTGATTGTGAGAATCTGCGCGGAAAAGCGTGATTCGACTCATTCCAAAGTTTGTAAAACTGCAAAGAGCACTCTAAAACCACGGAATATGATGTATTTGGTGCTAGATTCTGCCATAGAACGCACTTTTGAAGCATAATCTTGCTTCTGAGCAGATTCACAGAATCAAAAATTCCTCACGAGACTCAGAAAGAACGCTGATCACTCGCTGGAAACGCAAAATCTTGTGCATTTCAGGACGGATTAATGCGTATTATGTTGTATTGGATAGATTTAAGTGATTGCGATACTTTGAGACTGCTCAGAATATGGTAATTTTGACTTATTTCGAACTTCATATAACTGCAGATAGCGCTCTGAAAACACGAAATATGATGTTTTTGTCGATAGATTCATACGTATTATGAGGTCCTGAATAGGAATATCACCTTCTTGATTGTGAAAATCTGCGCGGAAAAGCGTGATTTCGACTCACTCCAAAGTTTGTAAAACCGCAAGAAGCACTCTTAAACCACGAAATATGATGTATTTGATGCTAGATTCTGCCATATAACGCACTTTTGAAGCAAAATCTTGCTTCTGAGCAGATTTACAGAGTCAGAAATTTCTCAACAAGACTCAGAAAAGACGCTGATAACTCGCTGGGAACACAAAATTTTGTGCATTTGAGGACAGATTCATGCGTATTATGTTGTATTGGATAGATTTATGTGATTTGCGATACTTTGGAACTGCTGAGAATGTGGTAATTTTGACTTATTTCAAACTTCATATAACTGCAGATAGCGCTCTGAAAACACGAGATATGATGTTTATGTTGATGGATTCATACATATTATGAGTTCCTGAATAGGAATATGAACTTCTTGATTGTGAAAATCTGCCCGGAAAAGCGTGATTTCGACTTATTCCAAAGTTTGTAAAACTGCGAATAGCACTCTAAAAACACGAAATATGATGTATTTGGTGCTAGATTCAACCATATAACGCATTTCTGAAGCAAAGTCTGGCTTCTGAGCAGATTTACAGAATCAAAAAATTTCTTAACGAAACTCAGAAAAAACGCTGATTACTCGCTGGAAACGCAAAATTCTGTGCATTTGAGGACGCATTTATGCGTATTATGTTGTATTGGATAGATTTATGTGATCTGCGATACTTTGAAAATGCTCAGAATGTGGTGATTTTGACTCATTTTAAACTTCATATAACTGCGGATAGCGCTCTGAAAACACGGGATATGATGTTTTTGTTGACGGATTCATACATATTATAAGTTCCTGAATAGGAATATGAACTTTTTGATTGTGAAAATCTGCCCGAAAAGCGTGATTTCGACTTATTCCAAAGTTTGTAAAACTGCGAATAGCACTCTAAAAACACGAAATATGATGTATTTGGTGCTAGATTCTGCCATATAACGCATTTCTGAAGCAAAATCTTGCTTCTGAGCAGATTTACAGAATCAAAAATGTCTCAACGAAACTCAGGGAAAACGCTGATAATTCGCTGGAAACGCAAAATTTTGTGCATTTGAGGACAGATTCATGCGTATTATGTTGTATTGGATAGATTTATGTGATTTGCGATACTTTGAAACCGCTGAGAATGTGGTAATTTTGACTTGTTTCAAACTTCATATAACTGCAGATAGCGCTCTGAAAACACGAGATATAATGTTCTTGTTGATGGATCCATACATATCATGAGTTCCTGAATAGGAATATGAACTTTTTGATTGTGAAAATCTGCCCGGAAAAGCGTGATTCCGACTTATTCCAAAGTTTGTGAAACTGCGAATAGCACTCTAAAAACACGAAAAATGATGTATTTGGTGCACGATTCTGCCATATAACGCATTTCAGAAACAAAATCTTGCTTCTGAGCAGATTCACAGAATCAAAAATTTCTCAACGAAAATAAGAAAAAACGCTGATAACTTGCTGGAAACGCAAAATTTTGTGCATTTGAGGACAGATTCATGCGTATTATGTTGTATTGGATAGATTTATGTGATTTGCGATACTTTGAAACTGCTGAAAATGTGGTAATTTTGACTTATTTCAAACTTCATATAACTGCAGATACCGCTCTGAAAACACGAGGTATAATGTTTTTGTTGATGGATTCATACATATTATGAGTTCCTGAATAGGAATTTGAACTTTTTGATTGTAAAAATTTGCCCGGAAAAGCGTGATTTCGACTTATTCCAAAGTTTGTAAAACTGCGAATAGCACTCTAAAAACACGAAATGTGATGTATTTGGTGCACGATTCTGCCATATAACGCATTTCTGAAGCAAAATCTTGCTTCTGAGCAGATTTACAGAATCAAAAATTTCTCAACGAAACTCAGGAAAAACGCTGATAACTGGCTGGAAACGCAAAATTTTGTGCATTTGAGGACAGATTCATGCGTATTATGTTGTATTGAATAGATTTATGTGACTTGCGATACTTTGAAACTGCTGAGAGTGTGGTAATTTTGACTTATTTCAAACTTCATATAACTTCAGATAGCGCTCTGAAAACACGAGATATGATGTTTTTGTCGATAGATTCATACATATTATGAGGTCCTGAATAGGAATATGAACTTTTTGATTGTGAAAGTCTGCGCGGAAAAGCGTGCTTTCGACTTATCACAAAGTTTGTAAAACTGCAAATCGCACTTTAGAAACACAAAATATGATGTATTTGGTGCTAGATTCTTCCATATAACGTACTTTTGAAGCAATATCTTGCTTCTGAGCAGATTTACAGAGTCAAAAATTTTTCAACGAGACTTAGAAAAACGCTAATAACTCGCTGGGAACGCAAAATTTGTGCATTTGAGGACGGATTCATGCGTATTATGTTGTATTGGATAGATCTATGTGATTTGCGATCTTTGAAACTGCTCAGATGTGGTAATTTTGACTTATTTCAAACTTCATATAACTGCAGATAGCGCTTTGTAAACACGAAATATGATGTTTTTATTGATAGATTCATACATATTATGAGGTCCTGAATAGGAATATGAACTTTTGATTGTGAAAATCTGCGCGGGAAAGCGTGATTTCGACTTATTCCAAAGTTTGTAAAACTGCAAATAGCACTCTAAAAACACAAAATATGATGTATTTTGTGCTTGATTCTGCCATATAACGCACTTTTGAAGCAGGATCTTGCATTTGAGCAGATTAACAGAGTCAAAAACTTCTCAACAAGACTCAGAAAAATTGCTAATAACTCGCTGGAAACGCAAAAATTTTGTGCATTTGAGGACGGATTCATGCGTAATATGTTGTATTGGATAGATTCATGTGATTTGCGATCTTTTAGACTGCTCAGAATGTGGTAATTTTGACTTATTTCAAACTTCATATAACTGCAGATAGCGATTTGGAAACACGAAATATGATGTTTTTATCGATAGATTCATACATCTTATGAGGTCCTGAATAGGAATATGAACTTTCTGATTGTGAAAATCTGCACGGAAAAGCGTGATTTCGACTTATTCCAAAGTTTGTGAAACTGCAAATTGCACTCTAAAAACAAAAATTATGATGTATTTGGTGCTAGATTCTGACATATAACGCACTTTTGGAGCAAAATCTTGCTTCCGAGCAGATTTACAGAGTCAAAAATTTCCCAACCAGACTCAGAAAAAACGCTGATAACTTGCTGGAAACACAGAATTTTGTGCATTTGAGGACGGATTCATGCGTATTATGTGGTATTGGATAGATTTATGTGATTCGAGATACTTTGAAACTGCTCAGAATGTGGTAATTTTGACTTATTTCAAACTTCATATAGCTGCAGATAGCGCTCTAAAAACACGGAATATGATGTTTTTGTCGGTAGATACATACATATTATGAGGTCCTGAATGGGAATATGAACTTTTTGATTGTAGAATCTGCGCGGAAAAGCGTGATTCCGACTAATTCCAAAGTTTGTAAAACTGCAAACAGCACTCTTAAAACACAAAATATGATGTATTTTGTGCTAGATTCTGCCATATAATGCACTTTTGGAGCAAAATCTTGCTTTTGAGCAGATTACAGAGTCGAAAATTTCTCAACGAGACTCAGAAAAAACATTGATAACTCACTGGAAACGCAAAATTTTGTGCATTTGAGGACGGACTCATGCGTATTATGTTGTATTGGATAGATTCATGTGATTTGCGATACTTTGAAACAGTTCAGAATAAGGTAATTTTGACTTATTTCAAATTCCATATAACTGCGGATAGCGCTCTGATAACACAGAACATGATGTTTTTGTCGATAGATTCATACATATTATGAGGTCCTGAATAGGAATATGAACTTTTTGATTGTAGAATCTGCGCGGAAAAGCGTGATTTCGATTTATTCCAAAGTTTGTTAAACTGCAAATAGCACTCTTAAAACACAAAATATGATGTATTTGGTGCTAGATTCTGCCATATAACGCACGTTTGAAGCAAAATCTTCCTTCTGAGCAGATTTACAGAGTCAAAAATTTCTCAACGAGACTCAGAATAAACGCGGATAACTCGCTGGACACGCGAAATTTTGTGCATTTGAGGACGGATTCATGCGTATTACGTTGTATTGGATAGATTTACGTGATTTGCGATACTTTGAACTGCTCAGAATGTGGTAAGTTTGACTCATTTCAAACTTCATATAACTGCAGATAGCGCTTTGAAAACACGAATATGATGTTTTCGTCGATAGATTCATACATATTATGAGGCCCTGAATAGGAATATGGACTTTTTGTTTGTAAAAATCTGCGCGGAACAGCGTGATTTTGACTTATTCCAAAGTTTGTATAACTGCAGATAGCACTCTAGAAACACGAAATTTGATGTATTTGGTGCCAGATTCTGCCATATAACGCACTTTTGTAGCAAAATCTTTCTTCTGAGCAGATTTACAGAGTCAAAAATTTCTCAACGAGACTCAGATAAAACGCTGATAATTCTTTGGAAACGCAAAATCTTGTGCATTTGAGGACAGATCTATGCGTATTATGTTGTATTGAATAGATTTATGTGATTTGCGATACTTTGAAACTGCTCAGAATGTGGTAATTTTGCCTTATTTTAAACTTCATATAACTGCAGATAGCGCTCTGAAAAAACGGAATATGATGTTCTTGTCGATAGTTTCATACATATTATGAGGTCCTGAATGGGAATATGAACTTTTCGATTGTGAAAGTCTGAGCGGCAAAGCGTGATTTTGACTCATTCCAAAGTTCGTAAAACTGCGAATAGCACTCTAAAAACACGAAATATGATGTATTTGATGCTAGATTCTGCCATATAACGCACGGTTGAAGCAAAATCTTCCTTCTGAGCAGATTTACAGAGTCAAAAATTTCTCAACGAGACTCAGAAAAAACGCGGATAACTCGCTGGAGACGCAAAATTTTGTGCATTTGAGGACGGATTCATGCGTATTACGTTGGATTGGATGGATTTACGTGAATTGCGATACTCTGAACTGCTTAGAATGTAGTAAATTTGACTTATTTCAAACTTCATATAACTGCAGATGGCGCTTTGAAAACACGGAATATGATGTTTTCGTCGATAGATTCATACATATTATGAGGTCCTGAATAGGAATATAAACTTTTTGATTGTAAAAATCTGCGCGGAACAGCGTGATTTAACTTATTCCAAAGTTTGTAAAACTGCAGATAGCACTCTAAAAACACAAAATTTGATGTATTTGGCGCTAGATACTGCCATATAACGCACTTTTAAAGCAAAATCTTCCTTCTGAGCAGATTTACAGAGTCAAAAATTTCTCAACGAGACTCAGAAAAAACGCTAATTACTCGCTGGAAACGCAAAATCTTGTGCATTTAAGGACAGATCTATGCGTACTATGTTGTATTGGATAGATTTATGTGATTTGCAATACTTTGAAACTGCTCAGAATGTGGTAATTTTGACTTATTTCAAACTTTATATAACTGCAGATAGCGCTCTGAAAACACGAAATATGATGTTTTTGTCGATAGTTTCATACATATTATGAGGTCTTGATTAGGAATATGAACTTTTCGATTGTGAAAATCTGAGCGAAAAATCGTGATTTTGACTCATTCCAAAGTTCGTAAAACTGCGAATAGCTCTCTGAAAACACGAAATATGATGTACTTGGTGCTAGATTCTGCCATATAACGCACGTTTGAAGCAAAATCTTCCTTCTGAGCAAATTTACAGCATCAAAAATTTTTCAACAAGACTCAGAAAAAAACGCTGATAACTCGCTGGAAACGCAGAATTTTGTGCATTTGAGGACGGATTCATGCGTATTATGTTGTATTGGATAGATTTATGTGATTTGCGATACTTTGGAACTGCTCAGAATGTGGTAAATTTGACTTATTTCAAACTTCATATAACTGCAGATAGCGCTCTGAAAACACGGAATATGATGTTTTCGTCGATAGATTCATACATATTATGAGGTCCTGAATAGGAATATGAACTTTTTGATTGTGAAAATCTGCGCAGAAAAGCGTGATTCTGGTATATTCCAAAGTTGTAAAACTGCAAATAGCACTCTAAAAACACGAAATATGATGTATTTGGTGCTAGATTCTGCCATATACCGCACTTTCGAAGCAAAATCTTTTTTCTGAGCAGATTTACAAAGTCAAAAATTTCTCAACGAGACATAGAAAAAACGCTGATAACTCGCTAGAAATGCAAAATTTTTGCGCATTTGAGAACGGATTAATGCGTATTATGTTGTATTGGATAGATTCATGTGATTTGCGATACTTTGAAACTGCTCAGAATGTGGTAATTTTGACTTATTTGAAACTTCATATAACTGCAGATAGCGCTTTGAAACACGAAATATGATGATTCTGTTGATAGATTCATACATATTATGAGGTCCCGAATGGAAATATGAACTTTTTGATTGTGAGAATCTGCGCGAAGAAGGGTGACTTTGGCCTATTCCAAAGTTTGTAAAACTGCAAATAGCACTCTAAAAACACCAAATATGATGTATTTGGTGCTAGATTCTGTCATATAACGCACTTTTGGAGCAAAATCTTGCTTCGAGAAGATTTACAGAGTCAAAAATTTTCCAACGAGACTTAGAATAACGCTGATAACTCACTGGAAACGCAAAATTTGTGCATTTGAGGACGAATTCATGCGTATTATGTTGTATTGGATGGATTTATGTGATTTGCGATACTTTGAAACTGCTCAGAATGTGGTAATTTTGACCTATTTCAAACTTCATATAACTGCAGATAGCGCTCTGAAAACAGAAAATATGATGTTTTGTCGATAGATTCATACATATTATGAGGTCCTGAATAGGAATATGAACTTTTTGATTGTGGAAATCTGCGCGGTGAAGCGTGATTTCGACTTATTCCAAAGTTTGTAAAACTGCAAATAGCACTCTCAAGACACGAAATATGATGTATTTGGTGCTAGATGCTGCCATATAACGCACTTTGGAGCAAAATCTTGCTTCTGAGCAGATTTACAGAGTCAAAAATTTCTCAACGAGACTCAGAAAAAACGCTGATAACTCGCTGGAAACGCAAAATCTTGTGCATTTGAGGACAGATCTATGCGTATTATGTTGTATTGGATAGATTTATGTGATTTGCGATAATTTGAAACTGCTCAGAATGTGGTAATTTTGACTTATTTTGAGCTTCATATAACTGCAGATAGCGCTCTGAAAACACGAAATATGATGTTTTTGTCGATAAATTCATACATATCATGAGGTACTGGATAGGAATATGAACTTTTCGATTGTGAAAATCTGAGCGGAAAAGCGTGATTTCGACTCATCCCAAAGTTTGTAAAACTGCAAATAGCACTCTAAAAACACGAAATATGATGTAATTGGTGCTAGATTCTGCCATATAACGCACGTTTGAAGCAAAATCTTTCTTCTGAGCAGATTAACAGGGTCAAAAATTCCTCAGCGAGACTCAGAAAAAAACGCTGATAACTCGCTGGAAACGCAAAATTTTGTGCATTTGAGGACGGGTTTATGCGTATTACGTTGCATTGGATAGATTTACGTGATTTGCGATACTTTGAACTGCTCAGAATGTGGTAAATTTGACTCATTTCAAACTTCATATACCTGCAGATAGCGCTATGAAAACACGGAATTTGATGTTTTCGTCGATAGATTCATACATATTATGAGGTCCTGAATAGAAATATGAACTTTTTGATCGTAAAAATCTGCGCGGAACAGCGTGATTTTGACTTATTCCAAAGTTTGTAAAACTGCAGATAGCACTCTAAAAACACGAAATTTGATGTATTTGGTGCTAGATACTGCCATATAACGCACTTTTGAAGCAAAATCTTCCTTCTGAGCAGATTTACAGAGTCAAAAATTTCTCAACGAGACTCAGAAAAACGCTGATAACTCGCTGGAAATGCAAAATTTTGTTTATTTGAGGACGGATTCATGCGTATTAGATAGATTCATACATATTATGAGGTCCTGAATAGAAATATGAACTTTTTGATTGGAAAATCCACGTAGAGAAGCGTGATTCCGACTCATTCCAAAGTTTGTAAAACTGCAAATAGCAGTCTAAAAACACGAAATATGATGTATTTGGTGCTAGATTCTGCCATATAACGCACTTTTGAAGCAGAATTTTGCTTTCGAGCAGATTGACAGAGTCAAAAATTTCCCAACTAGACTCAGAAAAAACGCTGATAACTCACTGGAAACGCAGAATTTTGTGCATTTGAGGACGGATTCATGCGTATTGGATAGATTTATGTGATTTGCGATACTTTGAAACTGCTCAGAATGTGGTAATTATGACTTATTCCAAACTTCATATAACTGCAGATAGCGCTCTGGCAACACGAAATATGATTTTGTTGGTAGATTCATACATATTATGAGGTCCTGAATAGGAATATGGACTTTTTGATTGTGATAATCTGCGCGGAAAAGCGTGATTTCGACTTATTTCAAAGTTTGCGAGACTGCAAAGTGCACTCTAAAAACACAAAATATGATGTATTTGGTGCTAGATTCTGCCATAAAACGCACTTTTTGAAGCAAAATCCTGCTTCCGAGCAGATTTACTGAGTCAGAAATCTCTCAACGAAACTCAGAAAAAACGCTGATATCTCGCTGGAAACGCAGAATTTTGTGCATTTGAGGACGGATTCATGCGTGTTATGTTGTATTGGATAGATCTATGTGATTTGCGATACTTTGAAACTGCTTAGAATGTGGTAGTTTTGACTTATATCAAACTTCATATAACTGCAGATGGCGCTCTGAAAACACGAAATATGATGTTTCTGTCGATAGATTCATACAAATTATGAGGTCCTGAATAGGAATATGAACTTTTTGATTTTGGAAATCTGCGCGGAAAAGCGTTATTTCGACTTATTCAAAAGTTTGTAAAACTGCGAATAGCACTCTAAAAAACACGAAATATGATGTATTTGGTGCTAGACTCTGCCATATAACGCACTTTTGGAGCAAAAATCTTGCTTCTGAGCAGATTTACAGAGTCAAAAATTTTCTCAACGAGATTCAGAAAAAACGCTGATAACTCGCTGGAAACGCAAAATTTTGTGCATTCGAGGACGGATTCATGCGTATTATGTCGTATTTGATTGACTCATGCGATTTGCGATACTTTGAAACTGCTCAGAATATGGTAATTTTGACTTATTTCAAACTTCATATAACTGCAGATGGCGCTCTAAAAACACGAAAAATGATGATTTTGTCGATAGATTCATCCATATTATGAGGTCCTGAATAGGAATATGAACTTTTGATTGTGGAAATCTGCGCGGAAAAGCGTGATTTCGACTTATTCCAAAGTTTGTTAAACTGCAAATAGCACTCTAGAAACACGAAATATGATGTATTTAGTGCTAGATTCTGCCATATAACGCACTTTTGAAGCAAAATCTTGCTTCCGAGCAGATTTACAGAGTCAAAAATTTCCCAACGAGACTCAGAAAAAACTCTGATAACTCGCTGGAAACGCAAAATTTTGTGCATTTGAGGACGGATTCATGCGTATTATGTTGTATTGGATAGATTTATGTGATTTGCGATACTTTGAAACTGCTCAGAATGTGGTAATTTTGACTTATTTCAAACTTCATATAACTGCAGATAGCGCTCTAAGAACACGAAATATGATGTTTTTGTCGATAGATTCATACATATTATGAGGTCCTGAATAGGAATATGAACTTTTTAATTGTGAAAATCTGCGCGGGAAACCGTGATTACGACTTACTCAAAGTTCTTCAAACTGCGAATAGCACTTTAGAAACACGAAATATGATGTATTTGGTGCTAGATTATGCCATATACGCACTTATGAAGCAGAATCTTGCTTCTGAGCAGATTTACAGAGTCAAAAATTTCTCAACGAGACTCAGAAAAATCGCTGATAACTCGCTGGAAACGCAAAATTTGGTGCATTTGAGGACGGATTCATGCGTATTATGTTGTATTGGATAGATTTATGTTATTTGCGATACTCTGAAACTGCTCAGAATGTGGTAATTTTGAATTATTCCAAACTTCATATAACTGCCGATAGCGCTCTAAAAACACGAAATATGACGTTTTTGACTATAGATTCATACATATTATGAGGTCCTGAATGGGAATATAAACTTTTTGATTGTGAAAATCTGCGCGGAAAAGCGTGATTTCGACTTATTCCAAAGTTTGTAAAACTGCAAATAGCACTCTAAAAACACGTTATATGATGTTTGGTGCTGGATTTTGCCATATAACGCACTTTTGAAGCAACATCTTGCTTCTGAGCAGATTAACAGAGTCAAAAATTTCTCAACGAGACTCAGTAAAAACGCTGATAACTCACTGGGAACGCCAAAATTTTGTGCATTTGAGGACGGATTTATGCATATTATGAGGTCCTGGATAGGAATATGAACTTTCTGATGGTGAAAATCTGCGCGGAAAAGCGTGATTTGGACTTATTCCAAAGTTTGTAAAACTGCAAATAGCACTTTAAAAACACGAAATATGATGTATTTGGTGCTAGATTCTGCCATGTAACGCACTTTTGACGCAGAATCTTGCTTCCGAGCAGATTTACAGAGTCAAAAATTTCTCACCGAGACTCAGAAAAAACGCTGATAACTTGCTGGGAACCCAAAATTTTGTGCATTTAAGGACGGATTCATGCGTATTATGTCGTATTGGATGGATTTATGTGATTTGCGATACTTTGAAACTGCTCAGAATGTGGTAATTTTGACTTATTTCAAGCTTCATATAACTGCAGATAGCGCTTCGAAAACACGAGATATGATGTTTTGCCGATAGATTCATACATATTATGAGGTCCTGAATAGGAATATAAACTTCTCGATTGTGGAAATCTGCGCGGAAAAGCGTGATTTCGACTCATCTCAAAGTTTGTAGAACTGCGAATGACACTCTAAAAACACGAAATATGATGTATTTGGTTCTAGATTCTGCCATATAATGCACTTTTGAAGCAAAATCTTGCTTCCGAGCAGATTCACAAAGTCAAAAATTTCTCAACGAGACCCAGAACAAAGGCTGATAACTCGCTGGAAACGCAAAATTTTGTGCATTTGAGGACGGATTCATGCGTATTATGTTGTATTGGATAGATTTATGTGATCTGCGATACTTTGAAACTACTCAGAATGTGGTAATT
>OZ022336.1:24884807-25090084 GCA_963989225.1 Dromius quadrimaculatus | reverse complement strand
AAACTTCATATAACTGCAGATAGCGCTCTGAAAACAAGAGATATGCTGTTTTTGTTGATGGATTCATACATATTATGAGTTCCAGAATAGAAATATGAACTTTTTAATTGTGAAAATCTGCCCGGAAAAGCGTGATTTTGACTTATTCCAAAGTTTGCAAAACTGCGAATAGCACTCTGAAAACACGAAATATGATGTATTTGGTGCTAGATTCTGCCATATTACACATTTCTGAAGCCAAATCTTGCTTCTGAGCAGATTTACAGAATCAAAAATTTCTCAACGAAACTCAGAAAAAACGCTGATAACTCGCTGGAAACGCAAAATTTTGTGCATTTGAGAACGGATTTATGCGTATTATGTTGTATTGGATAGATTTATGTGATTTGCGATACTTTGAACCGCTGAGAATGTGGTAATTTTGACTTATTTCAAACTTCATATAACTGCAGTTAGCGCTCTGAAAACGTTAGATATGATGTTTTTGTTGATGGATTCATACATATTATGATTCCCTGAATAGGAATATGAACTTTTTGATTGGGAGAATCTGCCCGGAAAAGCGTGATCTCGACTTTTTCCAAAGTTTGTAAAACTGCAAATAGCACTCTAAAACCACGAAATATGATGTATTTGGTGCTTGATTCTGCCATATAACGCATTTCTGAAGCAAAATCTTGCTTCTGAGCAGATTTACAGAATCAAAAATTTCTCAACGAAACTCAGAAAAAACGCTGATAACTCGCTGAAAACGCAAAATTTTGTGCATTTGAGGACAGAATCATGCGTATTATGTTGTATTGGACAGATTTATGTGATTTGCGATACTTTGAAACCGCTGAGAATGTGGTAATTTTGACTTATTTCAAACTTCATATAACTGCAGATAGCGCTCTGAGAACACGAGATATGATGTTTTTGTTGATGGATTCATACATATTATGAGTTCCTGAATAGGAATATGAACTTTTTTATTGTGAAAATCTGTCCGGAAAAGCGTGATTTCGACTTATTCCGAAGTTTGTAAAACTGCGAATAGCACTCTAAAAACACGAAATATGATGTATTTGGTGCTAGATTCTGCCATATAACGCATTTCTGAAGCAAAATCTTGCTTCTGAGCAGATTTACAGGATCAAAAATTTCTCAACGAAACTCAGGAAAAACGCTGATAACTCGCTGGAAACGCAGAATTTTGTGCATTTGAGGACAGATTCATGCGTATTATGTTGTATTGGATAGATTTATGTGATTTGCGATACTTTGAAACTGCTGAGAATGTAGTAATTTTGACTTATTTCAAACTTCATATAACTGCAGATAGCGCTCTGAAAACACAAGATATGATGTTCTTGTTGATGAATTCATACATATTATGAGTTGCTGAATAGGAATATGAACTTTTTGATTGTGAAAATCTGCCAGGGAAAGCGTGATCTCGACTTATTCCAAAGTTTGTAAAACTGCGAATAGCACTCTAAAAACAAAAAATATGATGCATTTGGAGCTAGATTCTGCCATTTAACGCATTTTTGGAGCAAAATCTTGCTCCTGAGCAGATTTACAGAATCAAAAATTTCTCAACGAAACTCAGAAAAAACGCTGATAACTCGCTGGAAAACGCAAAATTTTGAGCATTTGAGGACAGATTCATGTGTATTATGTTGTATTGGATAGATTTATGTGATTTGCGATACTTTGAAACTGCTGAGAATGTGGTAATTTTGACTTATTTCAAACTTCATATAACTGCAGATAGCGCTCTGAAAACACGAGATATGCTGTTTTTGTTGATGGATTCATACATATTATGAGTTCCAGAATAGAAATATGAACTTTTTGATTGTGAAAATCTGCCCGGAAAAGCGTGATTTTGACTTATTCCAAAGTTTGTTAAACTGCGAATAGCACTCTAAAAACACGAAATATGATATATTTGGTGCTAGATTCCGCCATATTACACATTTCTGAAGCAAAATCTTGCTTCTGAGCAGATTTACAGAATCAAAAATTTCTCAACGAAACTCAGAAAAATCGCTGATAACTTGCTGGAAACGCAAAATTTTGTGCATCTTAGTACGGATTAATGCGTATTATGTTGTATTGGATAGATTTATGTGATTTGCGATACTTTGAAACTGCTGAGAATGTGGTAATTTTGACTTATTTCAAACTTCATATAACTGCAGATAGCGCTCTGAAAACACGAGATATGCTGTTTTTGTTGATGGATTCATACATATTATGAGTTCCAGAATGGAAATATGAACTTTTTGATTGTGAAAATCCGCCCGGGAAAGCGTGACCTCGACTTATTCCAAAGTTTGTAAAACTGCGAATAGCACTCTAAAAACACAAAATATCATGTATTTGGTGCTAGATTCTGCCATATAACGCATTTCTGAAGCAAAATCTTGCTTCTGAGCAAATTTACAGAATCAAAAATTTCTCAACGAAACTCAGAAAAAAACGCTGATAACTCGCTGGAAACGCAAAATTTTGTGCATCTGAGGACAGATTCGTGCGTATTATGTTGTATTGGAAAGATTTATGTGATTTGCAGTTATATGAAGTTTGAAATAAGTCAAAATTACCACATTCTAAGTAGTTTCAAAGTATCGCAAATCACATAAATCTATCCAATACAACATAATACGCATGTATTCGTCCTCAAATGCACAAAATTTTACGTTTCCAGCGAGTTATCAGCGTTTTTTCTGAGTCTCGTTAAGAAATTTTTGACTCTGTAGCAAGATTTTTCTTCAAAATTGCGTTATATTGCAGAATCCAGCACCAAAAGCAACATATTTCGTGTTTTTAGAGTGCTATTTGCAGTTTTACAAACTTTGAAATAAGTCGAAATCACGCTTTTCCGCGCAGAATTTCACAATCAAAAAGTTCATATTCCTTCTCAGGACCTCATAATATGTATGAATCTATCGACAAAAACATCATTTTCCGTGTTTTTAGAGCGCTATCTGCAGTTATATGAAGTTCCGAATAAGTCAAAATTACCACATTCTGAGCAGTTTCAAAGTATCGCAAATCACATAAATCTATCCAATACAACATAATACGCATGAATCCGTCCTCAAATGCACAAAATGTCGCGTTTCCAGCGAGTTATCAGCGTTTTTCCTGAGTCCCATTGAGAAATTTTTGACTCTGTAAATCTGCTCAGAAGCAAGAATTTCCTTCAAAAGTGCGTTATATGGCAGAATCTAGCACCAAATACATCATATTCCGTGTTTTTAGAGTGCTACTCGCAGTTTTACAAACTTTGGTGTAAGTGAAAATCACGCTTTTCCGCGCAGATTTTCACAATCAAAAAGTTCATATTCCTATTCAGGACCTTATAGTATGTATAAATCTATCAACAAAAACATCATATTTTGTGTTTTCAGAGCGCTATCTGCAGTTATATGAAGTTTGAAATAAGTCGAAATTACCACATTCTGGGCAGTTTCAAAGTATCGCAAATCACATAAAACTATCCAATACAACATAATACGCATGGATCCGTCCTCAAATGTACAAAATTTTGCGTTTCCAGCGAGTTTTCAGCGTTTTTTCTGAGTCTCGTTGAGGAATTTTTGACTCTGTAAATCTGCTCAGAAGCAAGATTTTGCTCCAAAAGTGCGTTATATTGCAGAATCTAGCATCAAAAACAACATATTTCGTGTTTTTAGAGTGCTATTCGCAGTTTTACAAACTTTGGAATAAGTCGGAATCACGCTCTTCCGCGCAGAATTCTACAATCAAAAAGTTCATATTCCTATTCAGGACCTTATAGTATGTATGAATCTATCGACAAAAACATCATTTTCCGTGTTTTCAGAGCGCTATCTGCAGTTATATGAAGTTTGGAATATGTCAAAATTACCACATTCTGAGCAGTTTTGAAGTATCGCAAATCACATAAATCTATCCAATACAACATAATACGCATGAATCTGTCCTTAAATGCACAAAATTTTATCAGCGTTTTCTCTGAGTCTCGTTGAGAAATTCTTGACTCTGTTAATCTGCTCAGAAGCAAGATTTTGCTTCAAAAGTGCGTTTTATTGCAGAATCTAGCACCAAATACATCATATTTCGTGTTTTTAGAGTGCTATTTGCAGTTTTACAAACTTTGGAATAAGTCGAAATCACGCTTTTCCGCGCAGATTTTCACAATCAAAAAGTTCATATTCTTACTCAGGACCTCATAGTATGTATGAATCTATCAACAAAAACATCATATATCGTGTTTTCAGAGCGCTATCTGCAGTTATATGAAGTTATACAACATGATACGCATGTGTCCGTCCTCAAATGTACGAAATTTTGCCTTTCCAGCGAGTTATCAGCGTTTCTTCTGAGTCTCTATGAGAAATTTTTGACTCTGCAAATATGCTCAGAAGCAGGAATTTGCTTTAAAAGTGCGTTATATGACAGAATCCAGCATCAAAAACATCATATTTCGTGTCTTTAGAGTGCTATTTGCAGTTTTACAAACTTTGGAATGAGTCGAAATCACGCTTTGTCGCGTAGATTCTCACAATCAAAAAGTTCATATTCCTATTCAGGACCTCATAATATGTATGAATCTATGAACAAAAACATCATATTCCGTGTTTTCAGAGCGCTATCTGCAGTTATATGAAGATTGAAATTAGTCAAAATTACCACATTCTGAGCAGTTTCAAAGTATCGCAGATCACATGAATCTATCCAGTACAACATAATACGCATGAATCCGTCCTCAAATGCACCAAATTTTGCGTTTCCAGCGAGCTATCAGCGTTTTTTCTGTGTCTCGTTGAGAAATTTTTGACTCTGTCAATCTGCTCAGAAGCAAGATTTTGCTTCAAAAGTCTGTGATATGGCAGAATCCAGCATCAAATACATCATATTACGTGTTTTTAGAGTGCTTTTGCAGTTTTACAAACTTTGGAATAAGTCGAAATCACGCTTTTCCGCGCAGATTTTCACAATCAAAAAGTTCATATTCCTATTCAGGACCACATAATATGCATGAATCTATCTACAAAAACATCATATTTCGTGTTTTCAGAGCGCTATCTGCAGTTATATGAAGTTTAGAATAAGTCAAAATCACCACATTCTGAGCAGTTCCAAAGTTTCGCAAAACACATAAATCTATCGAATACGACATAATACGCATGAATCAGTCCTCAAATGCACTAATTTTGCGTTTTCAGCGAGTTATCAGCGCTTTTTGTGAGTCTCGTTGAGAATTTTTTGACCCTGTAAATCTGCTCAGAAGCCAGATTTTGCTTCAAAAGTGCGTTATATTGCAGAATCTAGCACGAAATACATCATATTTCGTGTTTTTAGAGTGCTATTTGCAGTTTTACAAACTTTGGAATAAGTCAAAATCACGCTTTTCCGCGCAGATTTTCACGATCAAAAAGTTCATATTCCTATTCATGACCTCATAATATGTGTGAATCTATCGACAAAAACATCATATTTCGTGTTTTAAGAGCGCTATCTGCAGTTATATGAAGTTTGAAATAAGTCGAAATTACCACATTCGAGCAGTTTCAAAGTATCGCAAATCACATAGATCTATCCAATACAACATAATACGCATGAATCCGTCCTCAAATGCAGAAGATTTAGCGTTTCCAGCGAGTTATCAGCGTTTTTACTGAGTCTCGTTGAGAAATTTTTGACTCTGTAAATCTGCTCAGAAGCAAAATATTGCTTCAAAAGTGCGTTATATGGCAGAATACAGCACCAAATACATCATATTTCGTATTTTTAGAGTGCTCTTCGCAGTTTTACAAACTTTGGAATAAGTCGGAATAACGTTTTTTCGCGCAGATTTTCACAATAAAAAAGTTCATATTCCTATTCAGGACCTCATAATATGTATAAATCTATCAACAAAAACATCATATTTCGTGTTTAGCAGAGCGCTATCTGCAGTTATATGAAGTTTGAAATAAGTCAAAATTACCACATTCTGAGCAGTTTCAAAGTATCGCAAATCACATAAATCTATCCAATACAACATAATACGCATGAATCCGTCCTCAAATGCACAGAGTTTTGCGTTTTCAGCAAGTTATCAGCGCTTCTTTTAAGCCTTGTTGAGAATTTTTTGACTCTGTAAATCTGCTCAGAAGCAAGATTTTACTTCAAAAGTGCTTATATTGTCACATTCACTAGGTTTCAATGTTAACTTGGCCGCTTGTAAGCGCTTAATAACGTGTCTCAACCTCACAAGATGTTCCTCGAATGTCCGACTAAAAACTATCACATCATCCAAATATACTAACATTTTCTTCTATTTTATTTCTTTGAATCCGGTATCAGCTTGATGCTGAAATGTAGCTGGTGCTGATGTCAAACCAAAACTTAAGACGTTAAATTTATAATGACCATCGGGCGTTACAAACGCTGTTTTTTGTTTATCCGTTTTCTTCACTGGTACTTGCCAGTATCCGCTAAATAAATCTAGACTCGTGGAATACGCCGAGCTCCCTAAGTAACTCATCATATCTTCTATTACCGGTAAGGGATATACATCGGTTTTGGTGATAGCATTTACTTTTCGGTAATCAACACAGAAACGCCAGGAACCGAACTACTGGGGAAGACCATGCACTCGAAGATGGTCTTATTATGTTATCTGCTAACATTTCTTTTACTTGTTCCTGGATAATTTCTTTTTCTTTATGCAAAACGCGATAGGGTTCCAAATGATCAGGCGGAGCGTCTCCTGTCGGAATTTCATGTACTACTAGGTCTGTTCATCCGATTCGTTTCGAATTCCATGCATAAATATCGCTAAATTCTTCTATTAATTGCATCAGCTTTTCTTTCTGCTGATCCGGCAAATTAGGGTTATTATTATGAACCATGTCTACCTTTTCAAAATCATCTAAATACAAAATGTCCGATGCTATCTTATCATTGTTACAACTACTATTATTACCTATATACCCGAAGGCTGTGTGTTTATAAAGTTTCCGGGGCTTATATCTATTTATATTCTTTATTTTAACTAACCAGGTACCGAATTCAGATTCATGGGGCCAAATGTCGAAAATCTCTACTCCTAGCCTGTATTTGGCATCTGATCTTCCACTGATACTTCCCGTGTGCATCGCAACTTGGGTTATATCTGGCTCGGTCAGATAGCAAATAATCTCAGCTGCCGCTGGAACCTCTACGTCCTATCTGAGCGATAATTTTACTTTTTCCTTGGTTGGGTTTTCATAATATGCTTGTGGTAATTCAGATATGTCATCACCGGAATTATATTCTGCGGTGGGTGCAGTTAATTGCGCATTTTGTTCCGGATTTGCGTTCTCCAAATTGCAGCTACATTTTTTGAAGGGAATTTGTATATGCTTTCCAAATTTAATAATTTTGTTCTCTATATCTAGTATAGCTTTATGTTGTATTAAGAATTGCATGCCCAGTATAACGTCACAGGGTAAGCCTGGTACCACGAGGGTGGCTAAGTCTGTGGGCCACGTGCCCATCGTCAGAGACAGTATAGTACTCCCCAGAACGGGTATTAAACGCCCGCTTGCAGTGCGAAGCATTTTAACCGATGTCTGCTTGCAGTCAAGGGCTTGATCATTACCTACTACATTTTACACTGACCCTGTGTCCACGATGATGTCTACGGATTAGTTTCCCAATCTACCTACGACTGTCAGTACCTTTGGACTAATTTCCTCATTGGGCCCTGAATCTAATTCGTACACGACGCTACGGACCTCTTCTAGTGTCGTGAGGCACCGTTTCCCTGCACATTAGTATTGCCCCTTTGAATATCTGGACAATCCTTCATCATATGACCGGGACGGGCGCACTGATGACAGATAATTCTGCCATCAGGAGTACGCGATGAGCGCTGAGTGTTAGGTAGTCTAAACGGCGCGTTTCGGGCAGTACCAACATTAATTTGCGGGGGTCGATAAGCAGGCCTATTATTCGGCTCTTGGAATCGAACTCGGTTTTGATTTTGCTGGAATCGGTTATCGTTATTATTATGTGGGGGTTGATTTTGAAAACGCATAGGCGGTCGATCCCCACGCATTCCGGCCCTGACACTCTGGGTAATTTTATCCTACATTTCCGTTAGTCGTCGCTCCAATCCGTCTCCCTGTATAGCGTCTTTATTTTCCATAGCAACTAGTCTTTCGCGAGCCGACTGTACGCGCGATTCCGTTTCGCAAATTTTGTCTATCGCCGCTCCAAGTGCTCTTAAGCTTCTAGGCTCGCGCAACGCTAATTTTTCCTGTATGTCTGGCAAAAATCCAGCCTCTATCGTATTCTCGACCTGTTCCTCCGACAATTCACCAACTGAGCGATCGTTGATATCCAGCATCGCATAATAATACGCGCGCGGATCCTCACTTTCCACTTGGATTCGGCTCCGCCACAAATCCTGCAAGGATCTATCGTAGCCACTTGGGAAAAATTCGTTTTTAAATTCCCTGACTAAAACTTCATAGGTCGCGTTCGGATTACGCCCAGCGTATTCTCTATACCTAATTGTCGCACGCCCCTCTAAATGAAGATTGGAATATCTTAGTTTTTCTGCCGCGGCCCAATTATGTGCGTTGATCGATTCCTCGAAAATTTGTAAGAAATCAACCGCTGATAATTTTCCTGGTGGATCAAATCTCTCTGGTTCGCGTAATTTAGGTTGTATTCGTTCAGCAGCTATTTGCTCTGCGCCAATTGATCCGATAGTGGGTTGCTCCATTACTTCTCGCCAGAAATTAGGATACAAGGGTTGTAACGGGAATGGGGGAGGTGAAGGAATTGCTCGTCTTACTGTCTGCGGATCTGGAGGGTTTGCTTGTAGCTGATTTTCAGAAGTTTCTGGTGATAGATACGGGAGTCTTCGATTCGGGCCAAGAGGAGGTGATAATGCTAATGGCATAGCATGCTCATCTACGGATTGTCGAACTACTTGAAGTATACGGGCAGGGGTTATTCGAAATCGATAGCGTTCGGAATTCGACATGACATGACGCAAAGGGTAGCTTCTAGTTCTAAGTGGTCGAGCATTTTATTCGGGGATCGATTATTGTTCATTTAAGCCTCCACCCGGCGCCTCCACCCAATGTCACGTCTACAAAAGTCTTCGATTATTATTTCAGAATCAACTCGCTTGCAATGGCTATATTAGCACTCTTAGGTAGAACACTCGCACGTGACTGAAGGCTGCGACGAAGGTTTCGTAGAGGCATTGTTATTTAAATGAACAGTAAACGAGTATGGGTTATAAAACATTTATTAGCGTCAATCATTAAACATAGCAATACGTCGGCAACTATCAATCTAACAGGAAAGTGAATATGTGCTCACGTAGGTAGGACAAGACGAACCATGGTAACGGAGTTTCACTTGGTTGAGCGGAACAGTTTACTTAGTCGGTTGACGGATGGTCACCTGCTGGCTTGGCGGTTGACGGCTGGTTACCACTGGTCACTGACTGATGACTGATATGACGACTGGTCAGACTGATCCCGCGCCAGTCTTTCGAGTGTCTTTCATGCTCTCTCGTTACCACAGTTCTTTGTTCTCTATCTACCACTATCATTCGTTTCCCGTCAAAAATATTATTCATACATGTATGCGTGGACACCATTTCCGTGATATTCTCCAAAAACAACGATACGTGGTTCATCCTCAAACACAGTATCCGCTAACTGTAGACACAAGGTCCAACAGTCCAACCATACATGACGATAATAGATTTCACGAATTGAAACAAATACGCATTTATGTTATATTACTTAATTATTAATAAGACACAAATAATAATTTAATTATAAACTATGATTAGAATGACTCAAACATTTCCGTTAATGCGGTAGGAGTTTGTCATGCTTGCTTCTCAATTGAAAGATAACTATTATTACTCGCGAACATATACATATATTTACCAAATAATTACTGAGTAATTAGCAAGGGTTACAATATGGCAGAATCTAGCACCAAATGCATCATATTTCGTGTTTTTAGAGTGCTATTTGCAGTTTTACAAACTTTGGAATAAGTCAAAATCACGCTTTTCCGCGCAAATTTTCACGATCAGAAAATTCATATTCCTATTCGGGACCTCATAATATATATGAATCTATCAATAAAAACATCATATTTCGTGTTTTCAGAGCGCTATCTGCAGTTATATGAAGTTTAAAATAAGTCAAAATTACCAGAATCTGAGCAGTTTCAAAGTATCGCAAATCACATAAATCTATCCAATACAACATAATACGCATGAATCAGAATGACTCAAACATTTCCGTTAATGCGGTAGGAGTTTGTCATGCTTGCTTCTCAATCGAAAGATAACTATTATTACTCTTGAATATATACATGTTAGATTTGGTATGGGTTTTATTAAGAAATTCAACAAATACACTTTGAAAAAGTAACTTTTATTTAGCAATCACCTACTGTTCACTTCCATAGACAAGATAATAATAAATCCGTTCACACAACAAACATTAATATAAATACAACGTATCTTATGCAATATAATGCAACACAATTAAACACCTTATATAACATAACATTCATAGATAAATCGGCTAACACTCTTAATTGATTATAATCAATTAAGAGTATTATAACCATCCAAAATTAATTATCAATTAGTTAAAATCGTGATAAACCATATGCGGCGCTAACACGGCCAATTCTGACAAAATAATTCGTCCTCGAATTACCTAGGAAATACACTCGAGAACTGCGAAGCGCGCCGCATTCCAACAGTCTCAGATATCAAGATTTGACCAATCTATATCAATGTGAAGCGTTTGGTCTTCCAACATTGTATCAAATAACCAAGATCACAAGATCCTACCAATGCAAAGCGTTACGTCTTTCAACATTGTATACCTTAAAATAATAAAACTAAATTGCAGAATTACCCCAATGAGAAACATACTGTTTTCCAGCATCATATTTTACCACATACACTGTGAAGCGTTTCGCATTCCAACAGCTATTTCATGAAACTATAATTGTCATAACACAAAAATACTAACTAGAGTTTTCAGAGAATTCTCCGGGCCATTTTCTGATCATATCTTTGGCTACAGTTCTTTTTCGATTGGTGGCCAGGTTTTTTAATTCAAATCTTTCATTCGGTAGAATCTGAACTACTTCAAAGGGTCCGTCATACTTTTCATCTAACTTTGATAGGTGTGAATTGCCCGATGGGTGGAACACAAAGTCGCCAACTTCAATAATTTTATTAGAACGTCTTTTTTTGTCGAATAAAGTTTTGGACGATTCCGCCTGTCTTTTCATACGTTCGTACGCAATTTTTCGATCATTTTCTAAGTTACTGGAAGTATCAATATTTTGAATAGGGTCAGTGAGGGTAGTTATCTCAGGGGAGCTAGTATTGAGACCGGTTAATAAATAAATTGGACAATAGCCGGTAGTTTTATGTATCGTTGTGTTTAGCACAGTTTGTAATTTGAAAACCGCGTTCGGCCAATCTGACTTCTTCTCAATTTCGGTAGTTAACAGATTCAATACTGTTCCCACGTACCTTTCTACTTGCCCGTTGCCACGCGGGGCACTTTTAGCAATTAAATGTTGCTCGATACCCAGATCGGAAAGCAACCGTCTCACTAGACTATCAGTAAAGTTAGTGCCTCTATCACTAATGAACCGTTTGGTGCAACCAAATATATTTAAGTGAATTCTTAGTGTATCGCGGGTTTCTAAGCCGCAAAGTGTCTTTAATGGTATCAAAAATAGGTATTTTGTGAAGGCGTCTACGATAAGGAGAATATGTTTATATCCTTCAGGAGAGGCGGTAAAAGGACCTACGCAATCGGAGTGAACTGTGTAGAAGGGAACTGGCTTTTTTTCTATAGGGTGCAGTTTCCCTTGTTGGGGTCCAGTGTGCTTTTTGTTGATAATACACTTCAGGCAATGCTTACAATATTTTCGTACAAACCTGGTCATTCCCGGAAACCAAAAGTAATGATTTATTTTTGCAAAAGTTTTATCTGGGCCTACATGACATTGATCATCGTGGAAAAGCTTCAGTAAGCCAATACGACTACCTTTTGGTATGGATTTTGATGGGATTAATATGTCATCTAGGTATATTAATGCTACATTGTCTTTTAGTTTACCCAGGGCATTGGATATTGCACGTTGAAATGCAGCGGGTGCATTAGACAATCCAAACGGGACCCGTAAATATTCATAATGTCCGTCTGGCGTTACAAATGCTGTTTTCTCAATTGAGTCTTGGGCAACCGGTATCTGGTGAAACCCGGAGGCCATATCTAGAGCTGTGAAGTACTTATTCTGACCTAACCTATCTAGCTGATCTTGAATAAGAGGTAATGGATATCTATCCTTGATAGTTATTTTATTCAAGGCTCGAAAGTCCACACACAGACGGCAGTTTCCATCTTTTTTATGAACAAGTACAATTGGACTCGCGTAAGGAGAAGTACTCTCGCGGATAATACCGTTCTTTAGCAAATCGTCGATTATGGTTTTAACTTTTTCGCGCTCGGTTATTGCCATGCGATATGGTTGGTAATGAATTATTTTGTTTTCCTTTAATTTTATGGAGAGTTCAGCGGTTTTTATAGGGTTCACCGAATTACCTACAGTCATATTATTGGAAAACTTGCTCAGTAAATTCAATAAGTTCTGTAAGTCAGTGCCAGAAAGAGGGGTTTTCACCGTTTCAGAGGAAATGGTGACTGGTTGGATTTTACTTATCTCCAAATTTCTAAAAGTGTCTAAATGAATCCCAGTTCCTCTGAAGTCAGTACAAATTTGAATACCCTTGAACAAAAATAAGTTTCTACCTAGAATAGCGTCAAAGTTAATAGCCGAGTCGTCTACAACAAGAAAAACTATTTCAAATGCCGTGCCATTTCTTTCAATGCGCAACGTGGTTTTGTTGTTTGCATAAACGATATTATTTCCTAAGCCTTTTAAAGCTCTAAAAACGGGCTCTAGTTTACATTTGACGACCTTTGGCGCAGATGATTCTATGGAGTGTTTTCTCTTGACAGGGTTATGTAACACAGACTTTGGCTTATTATAATCCTCTAACAAGATTAATAGCTCGCTCACAGACGTTGGTCGGCTGTTGAAAGCCGCAGTTTTAATCTGGACATCTTTTATGTCACCTATTACTAATTCAAGTAACTGATCTAAAGATAAATTGAAATTTAATGATTTGATAAGTGCAATCTTTTTTCTTGCATACTCACTATACGATTCAGCATCATCGCTTGTATACAACCCAGTTTTCCTGAATCTTTCACTCAAGTTTCTCCTCGGAGGATATAAACTCTCAACCTCTGTCTTGAAGTTCTTCCAGTTTCTCTCAGCAGGTCTCCACGTCGCGTACCAGTCCTTGGCTTCACCAGCCAAACCACTAGCACCTCGAACTAGCATTTCATAATCAGACCACTTGAACAGTTTTCCTAGCTCCATGATTTCATCAGTCCACTTGGATGCACCGTTGTCAGCGACCTGAGGATCGAAAGCTGGTATGTTGATAGCACTGGATGGTACAGCGCACTTCGATGATTGATCTCGCAGCTCTTGTAGCGTATCACCCAACACTTTCACTAATGCTTCCATTTTTTTTGGTACCTCTAATGAATTCTATCCCACTTCTGATGTTAGATTTGGTATGGGTTTTATTAAGAAATTCAACAAATACACTTTGAAAAAGTAACTTTTATTTAGCAATCACCTACTGTTCACTTCCATAGACAAGATAATAATAAATCTGTTCACACAACAAACATTAATATAAATACAACGTATCTTATGCAATATAATGCAACACAATTAAACACCTTATATAACATAACATTCATAGATAAATCGGCCAACACTCTTAATTGATTATAATCAATTAAGAGTATTATAACCATCCAAAATTAATTATCAATTAGTTAAAATCGTGATAAACCATATGCGGCGCTAACATACATATATTTACCAAATAATTAACAAGTAATCAGCAAGCGTGACATTCCCCCTTCCCCCCCCTATTAGCTCATGTCGCCCTCGACATGCCAGGGAATATAGACATAGGGATATACCCTGACCCTGAGGGTTGAGCTCTTGCTTCTGTAACTGTCTCATAGTCCGGAGCTGTGCTGTATGGATGTATTGCCATGAATGTGTGATTATGTGGCGAGGTAGGAGTTACGTATGAACTTTCTGAGCTGTTCATGGACTCGTGATAAGACGGTGTCTTTGGCAAAGGCCATGGTTGTGCTCTAATTGTGCGTGTATCAATGTTTAGCATATTTGTTTGTGCATGAATGTTAGTATGTGTCTGTAAGTATGGGTTAGTATTTTCAGGATATGGCGGTGGATAATTCGGCTTTCTCCGAAGTATCCTCTGGGCAATTAGGTCAGCATATGTCTCTCTCGTCCGTCTAATAGTACTTACATGTCTACAAATATGAATTATGAGGAATATAATTATTATAGGCCATGGAGCATATAGAAGAATTCTAGTACTTAGTTCAGAGTCATTTAATTTGACTGCCTCTTCATTCAAACATTCCTTCAGTACATTAGAAACTAGATATTGTTGTAAATCAAATAGGGGTAAATTCAACGTTTTTGTTTTCGCCCAGGCGGCTAGAATAATTTGTTTATATTCAAACTTAATATCAAATAACACGCAAGGATATGTAGGATGAAGTGTAATTTTCCCATTTAATACGGCAGTGTGATTACACGGTAGTTGTATCCAGATTGCACCATATTCCGAATTATTTATTACTGTAATATTGCGTTCAAGAACGTAAATTTTATTTATATGTATTAATAAAAATACATTGGTATTCACAACAGTCACTAACCGTGTATCTGGCTTAGCTGGATGACAGGTAATCGGACAGTGTTTGACAAATTCGTTGATGGATGCTCCCGTAAGAAGCAATTTTGCACAAGTGGCTGTCAACACATTTTCATGGTTTCTGGGAATTTCTCGATGTGGATCACATTCGGGTGTCATGATATCTAAGGCATCGGTGCCCAAATAACTTACAATAGCTAAGTCCGCGTGTTCCGCTGACACAACGCACGTATTGTCAAGCCATGCCATGGGTGCAGGAATAAGTCACCGTAACTGCACTGAAGCGACCCGTTTTTTAAGAATTGATATGTGCACTCCCAAAATAGCATTTGTGCTTGTAATAAGACAATTGGTTAACGGGAGTCCGTAATAATGCCCTGCATTTGCAATAGCCAAACGATAATCGTTATTTTCGATCCGTATTTGGACTACGGTTAGATCTTGCTGGAGTTTTTCCATATTGACAACTTCAAGGGATAAATGGCGTGCATGACATGCGCTTAATAACTGAGTGACTTGATAATGCAACATACCTGAATAAGCATTGATAGAATTTACATCACATGAATTAATCATAAGGGTCGGATTCATTGTTCGATTCTGAACTTCAAACTTAATTGAATATGTCTCAATTCTTTCTCTAAACACTACTAATTCTTCAGGAGTGGTAAACATTCTTTGAACATGATTTCTAGATGCAATTTGGAAATTCCACCCCGCCGATGTACCATCGGTGGCTAAAATATTTTTTGTACTGTAATTTATTATTATTCCATCAATTATTGGTTGACATATCATAGACAAGGATGAATTTTGTTTGCAACAGCTGTCTATCGTTCTTTTTACTGAATTTGACATAAATTGAATGTCATAGATTAGAGGATTGGATGTTTCATATGAAATGACATCGGGTAGCGCTTGAAGATGCGCTCCCGTATTTACTTCTACTACTCCATGACTTATCTTACACAAGGTTACATATAATCAAAATAGAATGGTTATCATTTCTTTTTTATCACTTAGCAAAGTTTACCTCCTGATTCAGGGGGCTGAACCGTGCCCATGGTAGTTCCCCTGCTGAATATCCTTGATGTCGTTTCCATAGCTTATGCAACTGGCTTACCGCACAGTGCAACGGACATGAAATGAATTTCGTGTGATACCAGCATCTCATGGCTGGATCACTTGGGCTGGTCCAGGTTCCTCGGATCATTTGTCCAGAAACGATGGTGGCCAGCATCATTAGATTGTCTGGGTTCGCAGTCGTGTATATTAGGGATATCTGTCTTAGCGCTTTTCGGGCTATTGCGAATGCTGCGTCAGTAGGACATCCCTTTGGGTCGGTCAAGTAAGCCTCCTGGTGGAATGCCTGTACTGTCTCATCAAGAACATGCCGCGGGTAGCGGTCGTACAAGGTTAGGTGCCACAGTGATCCCGAGTCCACCATGACGGCGATCTCACAAGGGCAATATCGGTCGTCAAGCCGTGCTCCCGTTATCACTGCGTATGCATGCCTTGCCGGGCTTTCCAGTTCCGGTGGCATTCCAACCGTCGCGTTACTTTGGCCTCTCGGTGAATTGCTATATTTTGGGCGTTTTTCTGAGCTTTGTTCTCACGGGTAACCACTTGCTTACTGCATAATGGCGCGCGATCGACAGTATCGTATCCAGTAGCATCTGAGTCGTCCGATGATGAGGACGAGACCGATAAGATGCTAGACTGTTTCTGCTTTCGCCAGGCAGGAGGTTTTGAAGGTCCTGGAGTCGGTGTTCTGGGCTGGCTGGTAGATGGTCCTACGCTAGTCGACGGCTCCCCGGCTTCTGCATCGTCACCTACTCGCAGAGGCCTATCGTCGGAGGTCAAACTACTCGGCTTAGGCCCAGTCACTGCTAGATCCCCCATCCAACGTTCTGCCTTTCTATACAAATCGGTCCCCTTTTCGCTGTCCTCTCCTTCCGCACCGGACCCATTCACTGGATACGTATCTCCGCTGGCCATCATTTGTATGAGTTCTCCCGGAGTCATCCATGGAATATGTCCGTGGACGACCGGCCCCATAAATGCGTACGCCGCCACCATCATATGAAACGCAGCGTTGTAATCTGACCCCTCAAACAATCCCAGCAAATTTATCACCAGGTCAAGGCGTTCCTGTATTAAGGTCGTTTGTAGCGCCGCCACCTTTTCCGTCGGGGATAAATTCGGTTTTCCCCTTAGCAACTTCACCTCGTTCTCTAACTGACATAATATAGGCAACGCTAAAATTTGCAATACGGTAGCCCTAAATCTCCTTACTAGATTTTCAGGGTCCCCTATTGAAAGAAAGTTAATTTTTCCTCGTGGCTGGCCTATTAGATGTAGTATTTGGACCATCACAGCTGGCCACTTTCTATATCAAAATACTTTTCTGATAAGTTTTATTTCTTCATTATTATTAGTTTAAGCATGCTTGGCTGAGCGCTGCATTAGCAATTGATGCGAGATGCCATACGGAATTTAATGTTTTCCACCTTAATTCTAGGATTTATTCTAAATTACTCATTCCTCATCGGATTCATCATCGGAACTTACTTCCGGTCGTGATGTCTCCTCCACTAACTTTTTACTTCGTAATCTACCTACTAATGGTACTGAGTCCTCGGGTGACCATGGTTCATAATAAGGTTTCATGCGGGCTATATGCACATTTTCCACCTTCTCTTTCTTGCCCTCTCCTTTTTGTACTACATAATTCACATCCGACAATTTTTTTACTACCTCATACGGACCAAACCATTTCAACAATAGTTTGTCGGTTTTTCCTACGTGCCGTTCCGGATCATAAACTTCAACTTTTTGACCGACTTTATATTCCATATGTCTGTGCTTATTATCATAGCGTTTCTTATCACGCTCCTGTTTTCGTTCTATAATATTCTTTGCTTGTTCTCGAATCTGTTTTAACCGTTCCTGTGTTTTAACTACCATTTCTGTTTCGACCGGTTCACTCAGTTGTGCTTCTGATGGTAAGACCGGTTGTCTGCCATATGATAACTCAAAAGATGTCATTTTAGTGCTTTCTTGTAACGCCGTATTATACGCGAATGTAACGTGAGTCAGATATTTGTCCCAATCTGTTTGTGCAGTGTTAACATACATATTCAACATATTTGCTGATGTTTTGTTCAACCGCTCAGTTAAACCATTTGTTTGTGGCCTATAAGCAGTTGTAAATTTATTACTTGTTCCCATTATGCGTAACAGTTCGGCTACTACCGCTGACTGAAAGACAGCGCCGCGGTCACTTAGCAGTGCTCGTGGGGCACCATGTCTACCGATTATATTATTCAAAATGAATTTTGCTACTGGCTCAATTTTACCATTGGGTATAGCTTTAGTTTCAGCCCAACGAGTGGCATTATCGGTCGCTACTATTATATATTTATTTCCAGATCTACTACGCTTGAACGGACCTAACAAGTCAATACCTACCCGATCGAACGGCTGACCGATTGATAATGGATATAATGATCCCGCAGGTTTTGCGTTGGTCACTTCTTTTCTAGCCTGACAGTCAGAACATCCCTGTACGTACTTAATTATATCTTTTCGCATGTTTGTCCAAAAATATCTACTCGAAATTCGATGAATTGTTTTTGCTAATCCCAAATGACCTGCCAACGGTTCATCGTGATTACTATACAGAATTTCTACGACTAAATTCCGTGGAATCACTATTGAATTTTGCATACCAGGCTGGGAACTTATTCTATATAAGACATTATTTTGCAAACTAAAATTTTTAGCACGCCTCCGTAACAGTGTACTACCATATTCAGGTTCTCTGAAAGCTTGAATTATCCCTTTTAATTCATCATCTTGCCGCTGACTATTTTCAATATTTAGCTGACTAATAACATTATATTTAGTGTTTTCAGAGCGCTATCTGCAGTTATATGAAGTTTGAAATAAGTCAAATTTACCACATTCTGAGTGGTTTCAAAGTATCGCAAATCACATAAATCTATTCAATGCAACATAATACGCATGAATCCATCCTCAAATGCACAAAATTTCAAGATTCCAGCGAGTTATCAGCGTTTTTTCTGAGTCTAGTTGAGAAATTTTTGACTCTTTAAATCTGCTCTGAAGCAAGATTTTGCTTCAAAAGTGCGTTATATGGCAGGATCTTGCTCCAAATACATCATATTTCGTGTTTTTAGAGTGCTATTTGCAGTTTTACAAACTTTGGAATAAGTCGAAATTACGCTTCTCCGCGCAGATTTTCACAATCAAAAAGTTCATATTCCTATTCAGGACCTCATGATATGTCTGAATTAATCAACAAAAACATAATATTTCGTGTTTTCAGAGCGCTATCTGCAGTTATATGACGTTTGAAATAAGTCAGAATTACAACATTCTGAGCAGTTTCAAAGTATCGCAAATCACATAAATCTCTCCAATACAACATAATACGCATGAATCCGTCCTCAAATGCACAAAATTTTGCGTTTCCAGCAAGTTATCAGCGTTTTTTCTGAGTTGACTCTGTGAATCTGCTCAGAAGCAAGATTTTGCTTCAAAAGTGCGTCATATGGCAGAATCTAGCACAAAAATACATCATATTCAGTGTTTTCAGAGTGCTCCTTGCAGTTCTACAAACTTTGGAATAAGTCGGAATGACGCTTTCCCGCGCAGATTTTCACATCAAAAAATTCATATTCCTATTCAGGACCTCTTAATATGTATGAATCTATCGACAAAAACATCATATTTCGTGTTTTCAGAGCGCTATCTGCAGTTATACGAAGTTTGAAATAAGTCTAATTCACCACATTCTGAGCAGTTTGAAAGTATCGAAAATCACATAAATCCATCCAATACAACATAATACGCATGAATCCGTCATCAAATGCACAAAATTTTGAGTTTTCAGCGAGTTATCAGCGTTTTTTCTAAGTCCCGTTGAGAAATTTTTGACTCTGTGAATCTGCTCAAAAGCAAGATTTTGCTTCGAAAGTGCGTTATATGGCAGAATCCAGCTCCAAATACATCATATTTCGTGTTTTTAGAGTGCTTTTTGCAGTTTTGCAAACTTTCGAATGAGTCATAATCACGCTTTTCCGCGCAGATTTTCACGATCAAAAAGTTCATATGCCTATTCAAGACCTCTTAATATGTATGAATCTATCGACAAAAACATCAAATTTCGTGTTTCCAGGGCGCTATCTGCAGTTATACGAAGTTTGAAATAAGTTCAATTCACCACATTCTGGGCAGTTTGAAAGTATCGAAAATCACATAAATCCATCCAATACAACATAATACGCATGAATCCGTCCTCAAATGCACAAAATTTTGAGTTTTTAGCGAGTTATCAGCGTCTTTTCTGAGTCTCGTTGAGAAATTTTTACCTCTGTAAATCTAGTGCTCCTTGCAGTTTTACAAACTTTGGAATAAGTCGAAATCACGCTCCTACGCGCAGATTTTCACAATCAAAAAGTTCATATTCTTATTCAGGACTTCATGATATGTATGAATCCATCGACAAAAACATCATATTCCGTGTTTTCAGAGCGCTATCTGCAGTTATAAGAAGTTTGATATAAGTCATAATTACCACATTTCGAGCAGTTTCAAAGTATCGCAAATCACATAAATCTATCCAATTCAACATAATACGCATGAATCCGTCCTCAAATGCACAAGATTCTGCGTTTCCAGCGAGTTATCAGCGTTTCTCCTGAGTCTCATTGAGAAATTTCTGACTGTGTAAATTTGCTTAGAAGTAAAATTTTGCTCCAAAAGTGCGTTATATGGCAGAATCTAGCACCAAATACATCATATTTCGTGTTTTTAGAGTGCTCTTTGCAGTTTTACAAACTCCCGAATAGTTCGAAAGCACGCTCTTCCGCGCAGATTTCCACAATCAAAAAGTTCATATTCCCATTCAGGACCTCTTAATATGTATGAATCTATCAAAAAAACATCATATTTCGTGTTTTCAGAGCGCTATCTGCAGTTATATTAAGTTTGAAGTAAGTCAAAATTACCACATTCTGAGCAGTTTCAAAGTATCGCAAATCACATAAATCTATCCAATACAACATAATACGCACGAATCCGTCCCCAAATGCACAAAATTTTGCGTTTCCAGCGAGTTATCAGCGTTTTTTCTAAGTCCCGTTCAGAAATTTTTGACTCTGTGAATCTGCTCAGAAGCAAGATTTTGCTTCAAAAGTGCGTTATATGGCCAAATCTAGCACCAAATACATCATATTTCGTGTTTTAGAGTGCTTTTTGCAGTTTTACAAACTTTGGAATAAGTCGAAATCACGCTTTTCCACGCAGATTCTTACAGTCAAAAAGTTCATACTCCTATTCAGAACCTCATAATATGTATGAATCTATCGACAAAAACATCATATTCCGTGTTTTCAGAGCGCTATCTGCAGTTATATGAAGTTGGAAATGAGTCAAAATTTTCACATTCTGAGCAGTTTCAAAGTATCGCAAATCACATAAATCTATCCAATACATACAATATGATACGCATGAAGCCGTTTTTAAATGCACAAAATTTTGCGCTTCCAGCGATATATGAGCGTTTTTTCTGAGTCTCATTGAGGAATTTTTGACACTGTAAATCTGCTCAGAAGAATGATTTTGCTTCAGAAGTGCGTTATATGGCAGAATCTAGCACCAAATACATCATATTCAGTGTTTTCAGAGTGCTCCTTGCAGTTCTACAAACTTTGGAATAAGTCGGAATGACGCTTTCCCGCGCAGATTTTCACATCAAAAAATTCATATTCCTATTCAGGACCTCTTAATATATATGAATCTATCGACAAAAACATCATATTTCGTGTTTTCAGAGCGCTATCTGCAGTTATACGAAGTTCGAAATAAGTCTAATTCACCACATTCTGAGCAGTTTGAAAGTATCGAAAATCACATAAATCCATCCAATACAACATAATACGCATGAATCCGTCCTCAAATGCACAAAATTTTGAGTTTCCAGCGAGTTATCAGCGTTTTTTCTGAGTCTCGTTGAGAAATTTTTACCTCTGTAAATCTAGTGCTCTTTGCAGTTCTACAAACTTTGGAATAAGTCGAAATCACGCTCCTACGCGCAGATTTTCACAATCAAAAAGTTCATATTCTTATTCAGGATCCCATGATATGTATGAATCCATCGACAAAAACATCATATTCCGTGTTTTCAGAGCGCTATTTGCAGTTATATGAAGTTTGATATAAGTCATAATTACCACATTTTGAGCAGTTTCAAAGTATCGCAAATCACATAAATCTATCCAATTCAACATGATACGCATGAATCCGTCCTCAAATGCACAAGATTCTGCGTTTCCAGCGAGTTATCAGCGTTTCTCCTGAGTCTCATTGAGAAATTTCTGACTGTGTAAATTTGCTTAGAAGTAAGATTTTGCTCCAAAAGTGCGTTATATGGCAGAATCTAGCACCAAATACATCATATTTCGTGTTTTTAGAGTGCTCTTTGCAGTTTTACAAACTTCCGGATGGTTCGAAATCACGCTCTTCCGCGCAGATTTCCACAATCAAAAAGTTCATATTCCTATTCAGGACCTCTTAATATGTATGAATCTATCAAAAAAACATCATATTTCTTGTTTTCAGAGCGCTATCTGCAGTTATATTAAGTTTGAAGTAAGTCAAAATTACCACATTCTGAGCAGTTTCAAAGTATCGCAAATCACATAAATCTATCCAATACAACATAATACGCACGAATCCATCTACAAATGCACAAAATTTTGCGTTTCCAGCGAGTTATCAGCGTTTTTTCCAAGTCCCGTTGAGAAATTTTTGACTCTGTGAATCTGCTCAGAAGCAAGATTTTGCTTTAAAAGTGCGTTATATGGCCGAATCTAGCACAAATTACATTATATTTCGTGTTTTTAGAGTGCTTTTTGCAGTTTTACAAACTTTGAAATAAGTCGGAATCACGCTTCTCCACTCAGATTCTCACAATCGAATAGTTCATATTCCTATTCAGAACCACATAATATGTATGAATCTATCGTCAAAAACATCATATTTCGTGTTTTCAGAGCGCTATCTGCAGTTATATGAGTTTGGAATAAGTCAAAATTTTCACATTCTGAGCAGTTTCAGAGTATCGCAAATCACATAAATCTATCCAATACAATATGATACGCATGAAGCCGTTCTCAAATGCACAAAATTTTGCGCTTCCAGCGATATATGAGCGTTTTTTCTGAGTCTCGTTGTGAAATTTTTGACCCTGTAAATCTGCCCAGAAGGAAGATTTTGCTTCAAAAGTGCGTTATATGGCAGAATCTAGCACCAAATACATCATATTTCGTGTTTTTAGAGTGCTCTATTCAGTTTTACAAACTTTGGAGTAAGTCGAAATCACACTTTCCCGCGCAGATTTTCACAATCAAAAAGTTCATATTTTTATTCAGGACCTCATAATATATATGGATCTTTCGACAAAAACATCATATTCCGTGTTTTCAGAGCGCTATCTGCAGTTATATGAAGTTTGAAATAAGTCAAAATTACCACATTCTGAGCAGTTTCAAAGTATCGCAAATCACATAAATCTATCCGATACATCATAATACGCATTAATCCGACCTCAAATGCACAAAATTTTGCGTTTCCAGCGAGTTATCAGCGTTTTTTCTAAGTCCCGTTGAGAAATTTTTGACTCTGTGAATCTGCTCAGAAGCAAGATTTTGCTTCAAAAGTGCGTTATATGGCCGAATCTAGCACCAAATACATTATATTTCGTGTTTTTAGAGTGCTTTTTGCAGTTTTACAAACTTTAGAATAAGTCGAAATCACGCTTTTCCACGCAAATTCTCACAGTCAAAAAGTTCATATTCCTATTCAGAACCTCATAATATGTATGAATCTATCGACAAAAACATCATATTTCGTGTTTTCAGAGCGCTATCTGCAGTTATATGAAGTTTGAAATAAGTCAAAATTTTCACATTCTGAGCAGTTTCAAAGCATCGCAAATCACATAAATCTATCCAACACATACAATATGATACGCATGAAGCCGTTTTTGAATGCACAAAATTTTGCGTTTCCAGCGATATATGAGCGTTTCTTCTGAGTCTCGTTGAGAAATTTTTGACCCTGTAAATCTGCTCAGAAGAAAGATTTTGCTTTAAAAGTGCGTTATATGGCAGAATCTAGCTCCAAATACATCATATTTCGTGCTTTTAGAGTGCTCTTTGCTGTTTTGCAAACTTTCAAATGAGTCATAATCACGCTTTTCCGCGCAGATTTTCACAATCAAAAAGTTCATATGCCTATTCAAGACCTCATAATATGTATCGACAAAAACATCAAATTTCGTGTTTTCAGAGCGCTATCTGCAGTTATACGAAGTTTGAAATAAGTCTAATTCACCACATTCTGAGCAGTTTGAAAGTATCGCAAATCACATAAATCCATCCAATACAACATAATACGCATGAATCCGTCCTCAAATGCACAAAATTTTGAGTTTCCAGCGAGTTATCAGCGTTTTTTCTGAGTCTCGTTGAGAAATTTTTACCTCTGTAAATCTGCTCAGAAGCAGGATTTTGTTTCTAATGTGCGTTATATGGCAGAATCTGGCACAAAATTCATCATATTTCAAGTTTTTAGAGTGCTATTTGCAGTTTTACAAACTTTGGAATAAGTCGAAATCACGCTACTACGCGCAGATTTTCACAATCAGAAAGTTCATATTCCTATCCAGGACCTCATGATATGTATGAATCTATCGACAAAAACATCATATTTCGTGTTTTCAGAGCGCTATCTGCAGTTATATGAAGTTTGAAATAATTCATAATTACCACATTCTGAGCAGTTTCAAAGTATCGCAAATCACATAAATCTATCCAATTCAACATAATACGCATGAATCCGTCCTCAAATGCACAAGATTCTGCGTTTCCAGCGAGTTTTCAGCGTTTTTCCTGAGTCTCATTGAGAAATTTCTGACTGTGTAAATTTGCTCAGAAGTAAGATTTTGCTTCAAAAGTGCGTTATAAGGCAGAATCTAGCACCAAATACATCATATTTCGTGTTTTTAGAGTGCTCCTTGCAGTTCTACAAACTTCCGGATAGTTCGAAATCACGCTCTGCCGCGCAGATTTCCACAATCAAAAAGTTCATATTCCTATTCAGGACCTCTTAATATGTATGAATCTATCGAAAAAACATCATATTTCGTGTTTTCAGAGCGCTATCTGCAGTTATATTAAGTTTGAAGTAGGTCAAAATTACCACATTCTGAGCATTTTCAAAGTATCGCAAATCACATAAATCTATCCAATACAACATAATACGCACGAATCCGTCCCAAAATGCACAAAATTTTGCGTTTCCAGCGAGTTATCAGCGTTTTTTCTAAGTCCCGTTCAGAAATTTTTGACTCTGTGAATCTGCTCAGAAGCAAGATTTTGCTTCAAAAGTGCGTTATATGGCCAAATCTAGCACCAAATACATTATATTTCGTGTTTTAGAGTGCTTTTTGCAGTTTTACAAACTTTGGAATAAGTCGAAATCACGCTTTTCCACGCAGATTCTTACAGTCAAAAAGTTCATACTCCTATTCAGAACCTCATAATATGTATGAATCTATCGACAAAAACATCATATTTCGTGTTTTCAGAGCGCTATCTGCAGTTATATGAAGTTGGAAATGAGTCAAAATTTTCACATTCTGAGCAGTTTCAAAGTATCGCAAATCACATAAATCTATCCAATACATACAATATGATACGCATGAAGCCGTTTTTAAATGCACAAAATTTTGCGCTTCCAGCGATATATGAGCGTTTTTTCTGAGTCTCATTGAGAAATTCTTGACACTGTAAATCTGCTCAGAAGAATGATTTTGCTTCAGAAGTGCGTTATATGGCAGAATCTAGCACCAAATACATCATATTTCGTGTTTTTAGAGTGCTCTATGCAGTTTTACAAACTCTGGAATAAGTCGAAATCACACTTTTCACAATCAAAAAGTTCATATTCCTATTCAGGACCTCATAATATGTATGGATCTTTCGACAAAAACATCATATTCCGTGTTTTCAGAGCGCTATCTGCAGTTATATGAAGTTTGAAATAAGTCAAAATAACCACATTCTGAGCAGTTTCAAAGTATCGCAAATCACATAAATCTATCCAATACAACATCATACGCATGAATCCGTCCTCAAATGCAAAAAATTTTGCGTTCCCAGCGAGTTATCAGCGTTTTTTCTGAGTCTTGTTAAGAAATTTTTGACTGCAAATCTGCTCTGAAGCAAGATTTTGCATCAAAAGTGCGTTATATGGCAGAATCTAGCACCAAATACATCATATTTCGTGTTTTTAGAGTGCTATTTGCAGATTTACAAACTTTGCAATAAGTTGAAATCACGCTTTCCCGCGCAGATTACCACAAGTACAAAGTTCAATTCCCATTCAGGACCTCATAATATTTGTGAAGAAACTATATTTCTTTAATTTGTATAGCGCTCTTATGTCGGTAAAACAATGACATGTACTCATGTACTTCATAGATGGAGTAATGAAGGCCAAATTGATTGAGAAAGGAGTTGACAGAACACACCGTGATTGAGCACATTTTTGGTTATAAAAAATTGTTTCAAAATTGTTTTAAAATTGGATAAGAAGAATTGACAATTCAATTAATAAACTTTAAATGTCGTTTCTTTATTTTTAGGTAAGATAGAATGATTTAAAATTCAATAGTGTAATTATTATCATTGTATTTATGAAAGTTCTAAAATAAAACATCTTTATTTTTAGAGCAACGCAATTGTTTATTGAATTTGTACAATTCCTAATAATTTTGGAGATATTGTCTTATAAAACGACATTTCCAGTTAAAATCAAGAAAAATGGAACGACTCCGATTCAAATTTGTAGTAATGGGATCAACGGACGGAAAAACAAATGTGATATGCATAACCTCTATTGAGACACCGGATGGACGTGTTTTTGAGGTTCCAGATGATTTAAAGATATTGGCAAGTAAGCATACTGTCATATTTTCTTCAGACGTATACACTAGAATCAAAAACTCGCTGAAAAAAAGACACCAAACACGCGCAGTATGGATCCCTCTAAACACGGATTTGAAGAAAATATATCTAGATGAAGGCGAAAATTTACAGTTTGGTGACCAATATTTGAATGAGATTACAGAAGGAACAATGCCTTCACACAATGACACTAACAGCAGTGCACTAGAGCAAAAAAATATAGGAAAAACCGCTGAAAGGTTTCTGATAGAAAAATTTTCAAATAAAACATCAAATGCTGACCAATGGATTAGCGAATTTGAGAGTGAATGTGGAAGATTTGAGATTCTTCAGGATGTAGAGAAAATTGAGATTTTGAAACATCTCCTGGAAAAACAGTGCCTAGACTGGTACAGCAGTATGTTGATGAAATTGACGGTGAATTCCGAATGGGCAGAATGGAAGGACAACTTTTGTGAAACATATGGAAATAAGGGTTGGTCCCAAGTCAAATATGCATTTACATTCAGATTCCAGGCTGGGTCGCTACTAGAATATGCCACAAAAAAAGAAAGACTGTTATTCGAGGTCAACAAACACATTGATACCCAAACAATGATAAATCTTATAGTAACGGGACTACCAGATTATGTAATGGATAAAATTGATAAAGATACGGTAAAATCAACCTCAAGCCTCTACAATGAAATTGGAAAACATGAATATGTAGCGAACAAAAAGAACTTCAGCAAGAATAAGAGAAACATCTGCGATTACAAAGGAAAATCTGAGAAAATAAAACCATGTAAAACTTGTGAAAGTTTAAATAAAGGTATTCGGTTCCATCCTGAAGAAAAATGCTGGTTCAAACAGACAGAAGAATATAATCATAGAGGGAGGAATGTTAAGACCATAAACAATTCAGTTATTGATGTTGAACTCAATTGTAGTGATACAAAAAACGAATAATAACACCATTAATTAAAGTCAAACTATTATTAAACGCACAACTGGAGACATTTGGAATATATGATTCAGGCTAAAATGTTTCTATAATTAATTCCAAACTAATGAAACTAAAAAGAGGAAAAGAGGATTATTCAAAAAGTGATAATTTAATCACAATTAATGGTGTTAAGAAAACAATTGGTTTGACAACTATTAAAATAAAAAATTTTGATATCGAAGAAAAAGTCGATGTTTATATAATTGATGGAGAAAAATTTAAATATGATTTTCCAATTGGACTGGATATCATAAAGAAGTTTAGACTTATTCAAGATGAGAATTTAAAAATTACTCAAAACAGAAAAGAAATAAAAATAGAAGAAGAGAAGAATCCTATGAAGGAGGATGATGATAAAAACAACGCTTCGAAGGAGGTGAAAAATGAAACTCACTCATGTTTAATAAATTTTAATGAACACATAATAGAAGAAGATTTTGAAATAAACATGAGTAATTTAAATACTGCACAAAGATCAGAAATACACCAACTGATAAACACTTACAAATCAATCTTTGCAAAAGACAAATACGACGTTGGCACAGTCAGAGACAAATATTGTAGTAAAAGGCCGTATGAATGTTCAGTTGAAGATAAAAAGGAAATAGAAGAACAAATAGCAAAGTTACTTGACAAAAATCTTATCGAGGAATCTTATAGTCCATTTGCGGCACCGGTAACTTTGGCTTTCAAGAAAGAAGACAACAAAAAGTCTAGGTTATGTATAGATTTCAGAGATCTAAATAAAATAGTAGTACCTCAAGCTCAACCATTTCCATTGATCGACGACCTGGTGCTTAAAACAAGAAACTCAACATATTTCATAACGCTGGACATTAATTCGGCCTTCTGGTCAATCCCGCTAAGAATTGAGGACAGGAAGAAAACTGCGTTTGTAACGCAGGAAGGGCATTACCAGTGGACATGCCTGCCTTTTGGCTTGAAGACATCACCAGCTATCTTTCAAAGGATACTAGGTAACATTTTAAGAAAGTATAAGCTAAATGATTTCGCTGTAAGCTACATAGATGATATCCTGATATTCTCTAGGACTTTTTCAGAGCACATTAACCATATAAAACAGTTATTAGAAGCTATAAAAAAAGAGGGTTTCAGACTAAAATTCACAAAATGTACATTTGCTTCAGATTCAGTAAAATATCTCGGTCATATAATTCATAATAATACAGTACGGCCAGTAAGAGATAATTTAGTTTCAATAAAAGATTTTCCATTACCGAAAACTCAGAAAAATATTAGACAATTTCTGGGAAAAATTAACTTCTATCATGAGTATATACCAAAAAGTGCTGTAATTTTGGAGCCCCTTCATAATTTGCTTAGAAAAAATCAGAAATTTGTTTGGTCGGCAGATTGTCAAAAATCTTTTGAAAACATAAAAAACTTATTGTGCTCACAGCCAATCTTAGAAATATTTGATCAGAATTTGCCGATAAATATTCACACAGACGCATCTTTAGAAGGTATTGGGGCAGTCTTAAAGCAAACACAACCCAATGGAAAAGATAAGCCCGTGGCATACTTCTCCAAAAAATTCAATCAAGTACAAAAGAAAAAAAAGGCAGTGTATTTAGAATGTTTAGCTATTAAAGAAGCTATCAGATACTGGCAATACTGGCTGATAGGGAAATCATTTACGGTATATTCAGACCACAAATCATTGGAAAATTTAAATATTAGGTCTAGAACAGATGACGAATTAGGAGATTTAACATATTACCTTTCTCAGTATGATTTTATCATTAAATATGCTCCGGGAAAAGAAAATATAGAAGCAGATTGCTTAAGTAGGAACCCGGTATTGGAAGCCAGTGAAGATACAGATGAACAATTGAAAATTGTGAATATGATAAGATTGAATGATATTGTTACAGATCAGGAAAACAATGAATACATACAAAATAATAAATCAAAACTAATATCAAGACACAATGTTTACTATAAGAAGGTTAGAAAACGTGAAAAAATTATTTTATCAGAAAATTTTAGTAAAAAACTTGTTAAAGATATACATGAAAACATGTGTCATTTAGGCGTGAAACAGATGCAAAATAAAATAAGTACATTATATACAGCAAGAAATTTGACGTTAAATATTAAAAGTCACTGCAAAAGCTGTGAGATTTGTATAAAAAATAAGACGAGAGGACAGGATAAGTATGGTCTAATGTCACATTTAGGTCCTGCCACAAAACCTTTTGAAATAGTTTCAATAGACACGATTGGAGGTTTTGGAGGCTCACGATCGACGAAACGATACCTACATCTTCTAGTGGATCACTTCACACGATATGCTTATATTGTTACATCAAAAACACAAAGTGCTAATGATTTTGTTAAGCTAATCAATAACGTAACAGATTCTTATACAATTGGCATGCTTTCAACCGATCAATACCCGGGAATCAATTCGAAAGAATTTAAAACATTTTTAAATGAAAAATCCATACAAATGATCTTTACGGCGGTAAATGCCCCCTTTTCTAACGGCCTGAATGAAAGACTTAACCAAACGCTTGTAAACAAAATCAGATGTAAAATAAACGAAAAAAATAATAGAATGGCATGGACAACCATTGCTCATAACTGTGTCGATAAATATAATAATACAGAACATACAGTTACTGGCTTTGAACCAAAATACCTGTTAGATGGTACAAATGTTTCCTTTTTGCCAAATGAACTAAAAAGAGATAAAACAGAAGTTGAATGGACTAAAGATAGGAAAATAGCACTTGAAAACTCAATTAAATCACATAACTACAATAAACAAATATTTGACAAAAATAGAACTCAATTTAATTTCGACACAGGAGATATAGTATATGTAGAGAATGGAAACAAACTTGATAGAAAAAAGTTAGATGAGTTGAAAATTGGTCCTTTTAAAATTATTGAAAAGATATCAAATTCAATATATAGGATTAATACAGGTCACAGGAAGTCAGAGTCAAATCTCTTTCATATCACAAAACTTATACCAATGCCTACATAAAAAGACAGAAATAAGACAGGCAAATTTTCATTTAGTTTAATATAATATTGTAAAATTTAGACTGAGTTTTGACTACTTGTGTGTAGATAAATGAAAATTTTGGTGAAAATTTTCTTCTTTGAGGGGGAAGATGTAAAGAAACTATATTTCTTTAATTTGTATAGCGCTCTTCTGTCGGTAAAACAATGACATGTACTCATGTACTTCATAGATGGAGTAATGAAGGCCAAATTGATTGAGAAAGGAGTTGACAGAACACACCGTGATTGAGCACATTTTTGGTTATAAAAAATTGTTTAAAAATTGTTTTAAAATTGGATAAGAAGAATTGACAATTTAATTAATAAACTTTAAATGTCGTTTCTTTATTTTTAGGTAAGATAGAATGATTTAAAATTCAATAGTGTAATTATTATCATTGTATTTATGAAAGTTCTAAAATAAAACATCTTTATTTTCAGAGCAACGCAATTGTTTATTGAATTTGTACAATTCCTAATAATTTTGGAGATATTGTCTTATATATTTATGAATCTATCGACAGGAACATCATATTTCGTGTTTTCAGAGCGCTATCTGCAGTTATATGAAGTTTGAAATAGGTCAAAATTTCCACGTTCTGAGCAGTTTCAAAGTATCGCGAATCACATGAATCTATCCAATACAACATAATACGCATGAATCCGTCCTCAAAAGCACAAAATTTTGCGTTTCCAGCAAGTTATCAGCGTTTTTTCTGAGTCTCGTTGAGAAATTTTTGACTCTGTGAATCTGCTCTGAAGCAAGATTTTGCTTTAAGAGTGCGTTATATGGCAGAATCTAGCAACAAATACATCATATTTTGTGTTTTCAGAGTGCTCTTTGCAGTTTCACAAACTTTGGAATAAGTAGAAATTACGCTTTTCCGCGCAGATTTTCACAATCTAAAAGTCCATATTTCTATTCAGAACCTCATAATATATATGGATCTATCGACAAAAACATCATATTCCGTGTTTCCAGAGCGCGATCTGCAATTATATGAAGTTTGAAATAAGTCAAAATTACCACATTCTGAGCAGTTTCAAATTAACGGAAATCAAGTAAATCCGTCCAATACAACATAATACGCATGAATCCGTCCTTAAATGCACAAAATTTGCGTTTTCAGCGAGTTATCAGCGTTTTTTCTGAGTCTCGTTGAGAAATTTTTGACTCTGTAAATCTGCTCAGAAGCAAGATTTTGCTTCAAAAGTGCGTTTCTGGCAGAATCTAGCACCAAATACATCATATATCGTGTTTTTGGAGTGCTCATTGCAGTCTTACAAACTTTGGAATAAGTCAGAATCACGCTTTTCCGCACAGATTTTCACAATCAAAAAGTCCATATTCCTTTTCAGGTTCACTCAATATGTATGAATCTATCGACAAAAACATCATATTTTGTGTTTTCAGAGCGCTATCTGCAGTTATATGAAGTTTGAAATAAATCAAAATAACCACATACTGAGCAGTTTCAAAGTATCGCAAATCACATAAATCTATCCAATACAGCATGATACGCATGAATCTGTCCCCAAATGCACAAAAATTTTGTGTTTCCAGCGAGTTATCAGCGTTTTCTCTGAGTCTCGTTGAGAAATTTTCAACTATGTAAATCTGCTCAGAAGACAGATTTTGCTTCAAAAAGCATTATATGGCAGAATCTAGCACCAAATACATCATATCCCGTGTTTTTAGAGTGCTCATTGCAGTTTTACAAACTTTGAAATAAGTCGAAATCACGCTTTTCCGCGGAGATTTTCACAATCAAAAAGTTCATATTTCTATTCAGGACCTCTTGATATGTATGAATCTGTCGACAAAAACATTATATTTTGTGTTTTCAGAGCGCTATCTGCAGTTATATGAAGTTTGGAATAAATAAAAATTACCACATTCTGAGCAGTTTCAAAGTACCGCAAATCACATGAATCTATCCAATTTAACATAATACGCATGAATCCGTCCTTAAATGCACAGAATTTTGCGTTTCCAGCGAGTTATCAGCGTTTTTCTGAGTCTGGTTGAGAGATTTTTGACCCTGTAAATTTGCTCAGAATCAAGATTTTGTTTCAAAAGTGCGTTATTTGGCAGAATCTAGCATCATATTTCGTGTTTTCAGAGTGCAATTTGCAGTTTCACCAACTTTGGAATAAGTCGGAATCACGCTTTTCCGCGCACATTTTCACAATCAAAAAGTTCATATTTCTATTCAGGACCCCATAATATGTATGAATCTATCGACAAAAACATCATATTTCGTGTTTTCAGAGCGCTATCTGCAGTTATATGAAGTTTGAAATAAGTCAGAATTACCACATCCTGAGCAGTTCCAAAGTATCGCAAATCAAATGAATCTATCCAATACAACATAATACGCATGAATCCGTCCAAAAATGCACAAAATTTTGCGTTTGCAGCGAGTTATCAGTGTTTTTTTTGTCTCGTTGAGAAATTTTTGACTCTGTAAATCTGCTCTGAAGCAAGATTCTGCTTCAAAAGTGCGTTATATGGCAGAATCCAACACCAAATACATCATATTTCGTGTTTTCAGAGTGCAATTTCAGTTTTACCAACTTTGGAATGAGTCGAAATCACGCTTTTCCGCGCACATTTTCACAATCAAAAAGTTCATATTTCTATTCAGGACCCCATAATATGTATGAATCTATCGACAAATACATCATATTTCGTGTTTTCAGAGCGCTTTCTGCAGTTATATGAAGTTTGAAATAAGTCAAAATTACCACATTCTAAGCAGTTCCAAAGTATCGCAAATCACATGAATCTATCCAATACAGCATAATACGCATGAATCCGTCCTCAGATGCACAGAATTTTGCGTTTCCAGCGAGTTATCAGCGTTCTCTCTGTCTCGTTGAGAAATTTTTAACTCTGTAAATCTGGTCAGAAGCAAGATTTTGCTTCAAAAGTGCGTTATATGGCAGAATCAAGCATCAAATACATCATATTCCGTGTTTTTAGAGTGCTATTTGCACTTTTACAAACTTTGGAATAAGTCGAAATCACGCTTTCCCGCGCAGATTTTCACAATCAAAAAGTTCATATTCCTATTCAGGACCTCATAATATGTATGAATCTATCGACAAAAACATCTTATTCCGTGTTCTCAGAGTGCTATCTGCAGTTAAATGATGTTTGAAATAAGTCAAAATTATCACATTCTGAGCAGTTTCAAAGTATCGCAAATCACATAAATCTATCCAATACAACATAATACGCATGAATCCGTCCTCAAATGCACAAAATTCTGAGATTCCAGCGTGTTATCAGCGTTTCTTCTAAGTCTCGTTGAGAAACTTTTGACTCTGTAAATCTGCTCTGAAGCAAGATTTTGCTTCAAAAGTGCGTTATATGGCAGAATCAAACATCAAATACATCATATTCCGTGTTTTTAAAGTGCTATTTGCAGTTTCCAAACTTTGGAATAAGTCGGAATCACGCTTTTCCGAGCAGTTTTTTAGAATCAAAAATTCCATATTCCTATTGAAAACCTCATAATATGTATGAATCTATCGACCATAACATCATATGCCGTGTTTTCAGAGCGCTATCTGCAGTTATATGAAGTTTGGAATAAGTCACAATTATCACATTCTGAGCAGTTTCAAAGTATAGCAAATCACATAAATCTATAGAATACAACATAATGCGCATGAATCCCTCCTCGAATGCACAGAATTTTGCGTTTCCAGCGAGTTATCAGCGTTTTTCCTGAGTCTCGTTGAGAAATTTTCAACTCTGTAAATCTGATCAGAAGCAAGATATTGCTTCAAAAGTGCGTTATATGGCAGAATCTAGCACCAAATACATCATATTCCGTGTTTTTAGAGTGCTATTTGCAGTTTTATAAACTTTGGATTGAGTCGAAATCACGCTTCTCCGCGCAGGTTTTCACAATCAAAAAGTACATATTCCTATTCAGGATCTCATATAATGAACGAATCTATCGACAAAGACATCATATTTCGTGTTATCAGAGCGCTGTCTGCAGTTATATGAAGTTTGAAATAAGTCAAAATCACCATATTCTGAGCAGTTCCAAAGTATCTCGCAAATCACAAAATCTATCCGATACAACATAACACGCATGGATCCGTCCTCCAATGCACAAAATTTGGCGTTTCCAGCGAGCTATCAGCGTTTCTTCTGAGTCTCGTTGAGAAATTTTTGACTCTGTAAATCCGCTCAGAAGCAAGATTTTGCACCAAAAGTGCGTTATGTGGCTGGAGCTAGCACCAAATACATCATATTTCGGGTTCTTAGAGTGCTTTCTGCAGTTCTACGAACTTTGGAATATTCGAAATCACGCTTCTCCGCGCAAATTTTCAGAATCAAAAAGTCCATATTCCTATTCAAGACCTCTTAATATGTATGAATCTATCGACAAAAACATCATATTTCGTGTTTCAAGAGCGCTATCTGCAGTTATATGAAGTTTGAAATAAATTAAAATTACTACATTCTGAGCAGTTTCAAAGTACCGAAAATCACATAAATCCATCCAATACAAAATGATACGCTTGAATCCGTCCTCAAATGCACAAAATTTTGCGTTTCCAGCGAGATATCAGCGTTTTTTCTGATTCTCGTTGAGAAATTTTTGACTCTGTAAATCGGCACTAAAGCAAGATTTTGCTCAAAAGTGCGTTATATGGCAGAATCTAGCACCAATTACATCATATTTCGTGTTTTAGAGTGCTATTTGCAGTTTTACAAACTTTGGAATAGGTCGAAATTACGCTTTCCCGCGCAGATTTTCACGATCAAAAAGTTCATATTCCTATTCAGGACCTCATGATATGTATGAGTCTCTCGACAAAAACATCATATTTTGTGTTTTCAGAGCGCTATCTGCAGTTATATGAAGTTTGAAATAAGTCAAAATTACCGCATTCTGACCAGTTTCAAAGTATTGCAAATCACATAAATCTATCCAATACAACATAATACGCATGAATCCGTCCTCAAATGCACAATATTTGTCGTTTCCAGCGAGTTATTAGCGTTTCTTCTGAGTCTCGTTGGGTGATTTTTGACTTTGTAAATCTACTCAGAAGCAAGATTTTGCTTCAAAAGTGCGTTACACGCTAGAATCTAGCACCAAATACATCATACTTTGTGCTTCTAGAGTGCTGTTTGCAGTTTAACAAACTCTGGAATAATCCGCACAGATTTTCACAATCAAAAAGTTCATATTCTTATTCAGGACCTCATAATATGTATGAATCTATCGACAAAAACATCATATTTCGTGTTTCCAGAGCGCTATCCGCGCAAAATGGCGACTAGTTTAAATAGTGTTTTAGTTGACAGTGACAAAATTGGTGATAAACCCTGTAAAAGATGTAAAAGAATAGCTCAAACTGGGTATAAGTGTATCAATTGTGGGACTATTTCACATACAAGTTGTTCAACTATACTGAAATTGCCTTTTATAAGCGATAATATGATAAACTGCTGCAATGAAGAAAACGTGGAAGATAATGATGAAAGTGACTCGTCGTTCACAAGTGCAGAAGTTTTGGACAGTAATCAAATTCAAATTCTGAAATGTAAGATACATTATTTTAAAAAACAGTTAAAAGACAAAGATTTAGTAATTGAAAATCAGCAATTGACAATTAATATTTTCAATGACTTATTACAATCAGCTCATACGCATGTAAAAAACATATCACTTCTGCCATCTGGCAGCAACAAATATACAAATAGTAAAATTATAAGTGAAGGTGAGAATAATTATAAACCAATTAACTCATCGACTAACAAAAACAAGAACGAGAAGAATAAGAGAAATAATGTCGTCACTCAAAATGAAGACGTTATTGAATTTGACAAGTCACAAGACATCAACTGTGATGCAGCACCTAAATTGTCATACTCCGAAATGGTTAAAGTGCCAAACAAATGTAACAAGTTAACTGGAATGGAAAAGAAAACAGCTAGTGTAACTATAACCACCCAAGCGAATAGGAAAAAACCCAAAACAAAAATAATTGTCGGAAATCTGGATAATACAAGTATATCAAGTACACCTAGTTCTCTTATCACTGTTCCCAAATTTACCTCTTTGCATTTATATCGACTGCATCCTACTACCGATATAAAAGATGTAAAAAAATTTCTAATCGAAAAGTTTCCAGAAGTCCAAGTGGAAAAGCTGAACTCTAAATATCCGGAGCAGTACTCCTCCTTCAAAATCAACGTACACATTGGAAACAAGCAAGATGCCCTCAATTCGGCGATTTGGCCTTCTGGTGCATATGTTAAACCTTTTTTCCAGAAATTCCGTCTCCCATCAAAAGACAAATGATTTCATTAGATAATAGACGCTTTGACTCCGGCCAGGAGGTCAGCGAAGTGACAAATGTGATAAGTAAATCAGTTTCAAAATGTAAATTACAGAATTCATCAGATTTAATCATAAATAATGTGCTGCTAATAAACTGTCGATCTTTATCACAAGAAAAAGTTGATCTTATAACAACTGAGTATATCTACAAAATTAAAAATTTAAAATTCATTTTAATTACAGAAACTTGGCGTTCCGATTTGAATATTAATTTTGTCAATTTTCCAAACTTTTTTCTTGCCTCCAGTTACTGTCGATTGAATACGACTGGAGGTGGAGTAGGCATCTGGTGCAAAAAACATTTAATAGCATCCCCTTTAAATTTGGAAGGCTACTGTACGGATAAACAGCTAGAAGTATGTGGTGTACAGTATAAATTTGATAAAAATACTTGTTTTTACATTTTATGTTGTTATACGAGTCCTGACTCTAATTTCCATATGTTCATGGATAGTTTTTCCAGTGTTTTAGATAATATTTATCAAATTGACAGACGAGTTCTTATTGGAGGTGACTTTAACGTCGACCCTATCAGAGATTGTAATAAATATAAAAGAATATGTGATATTTTGCTTAGTTATAATTTGAACAATATTGTTACAAAGCCCACAAGAGGTAATTTTATTCTAGACTATATTTACGTGAATTTTACTAATTTTAGTATTGTAAAAGATAACTATTTTTCCGATCATAGAAGCATCCTCTGTAATTTAATGCAAGACAAAGCACAAGATAACTCTATTGATTGTAAAAGGATTTTCTCAAATAATAACATAACAACTTTTTATAAAAGCTTGGAAGATAATAGTTGGAACTCTGTTCTTACGCAAACGGAGATCAATGATGCTTTTAATTATTTTTTCAATAATTTTGTTCATCTGTTTCAGGCTCATTTTCCTTTAAAAAAAGTCATGAAATCCAACAAAAATTGGGTCAATACTGAAATAAGACAATCAAGCGATAATTTAAAACATTTATTCCATCAAAAAGCTCAGTTTCCTGAACTTTCTGAGTTTTACGCGAAAGCAAAGCGCAAACACTCTCTTCTGATTGCAAAGGTCAAAAAATGTTATTACCAACACAAAATCGAGTCCTCTGACAACTTGTCAAAATCTGTTTGGAAACTTATCAACGATACGGGGAAGAGTTCAGCAAAAATCGATATTTCTTTGAATATAAATGATGGTGTCATTGAAGACCCAGCACAGATAGCAGACTGCTTCAATAAATTTTTCAGAGATGCTCCTCTCTTGATAAGAGCCGGAATGAGTAATCCAGGTACGGCTACCCTGCTGGGATCACATTTACAAACTAAATCCATGTTCTTGCGTCCTTTCACCGAACTTGAATTATTGAACATGATAAATTTAAAAATTAAAAATAAAACATCTTCAGGTCCAGATGAGATACCAAATTTATTGCTGAAAGCCGTAGCGCCCACTATCATAGATCCTTTATTGCATTGTATAAATCTATCTTTCGAAACTGGAGCCTTTCCAGAAATTTTGAAACTAAGTAAAATCATTCCTCTTCATAAAAAAGGGAGTAAAACCGACATAAATAATTATAGACCTATTTCTATGTCATCCGTGTTCTCAAAGCTATTTGAATACTGCTATCTTGAGAGACTAAATTCATTTTTAAAATATACCAATGCTATACATAAAAATCAGTTCGGTTTCAGGGAAAAATCCTCTACCGTAAAAGCAATACATGCATTCTACGATATGATAATCTCCTACTTAGAAGCTGGAGAATGCCCAATAGCAATATTTTGTGATCTTAGCAAAGCATTTGATTGTATCGATCACAATCTATTGATTTCAAAATTAGATCACATTGGAGTGAGAGGTGTTCCTCTCAATTGGATCATAAGTTTTCTCAAAGATCGCCGACAGTACGTCAGTATTAATACCTCATCAAATTCACATGGTAGTTCAATAAACTCGAGTTCGTTAACGACTAACATTGGAGCACCTCAGGGTAATATTCTAGCACCCGTGCTTTTTATAACTTATATTAATGACCTTAACTTTATCTTTGATGAAGAAATAAATTCGCTGATATACGCTGATGATACAACTCTGGTAGTTTCTGCTAAGGACAATATTCTGCTGCAAAATAGATGCAACGAAAATTTGGTAAAAATGTTACGATGGTGTAATAATAATTTACTGCACCTAAATGAGTCGAAAACTAGTTTTATACGTTTCTGTACTCCTCAAAATCCAAATAACATGAATGTGAATGTTATTCTGGAAAACAAACATATTAACAAGGTTGAAGCTACTAAAGTTCTAGGTTTCACCTTTGATAAATGTCTGTTATGGAAAGATCATTGTGGGATTATTATAACAAATATCAATAGAATTTGTTACCAAATTAGGCATCTAAAGCAATATTTAACGAAGTCACAACTACTAATGTTCTATCATGCCAAAGTAGAATCTATTTTAAGATATGGTATAAGTTTTTGGGGTGTTTCAAATCATGCTAATAACGTTTTTAAAAGTCAAAAAAGAGTGGTTCGCTATATAGCCAATTTGAAGATGCAAGAATCTTGTAGAAATTATTTCATTGAACTAAAAATTTTAACGCTCACTGGCCTCTTCATCTATGAAACATGTTTATTTGTTTTTCAGAATATTGATAAATTTTTGTGTAATAAGGATTGTCATGGTTTCAATACAAGAGGGAAAAATGAACTAAGAACTCCTTCTAAAAAACTCAAAATAAGTAATCTATCACCGTATGCTATAGGAACTAGAGTGTTCAATAAACTTCCAGTGAATATAAAAGAGTCAAAATCTTTAGCTGTCTTTAAAAATAAATTAAAAGTCTATCTTATAGAGGCATGCTTCTATGATCTTAACGAATACTTCAATACTTGAATATTTTTTGTGTAACTGACGCTTCCTACAAAATGTAAACATTTTCCTCAGGAATAAATAAATATTATTATTATTATTATATTAAGTTTGAAATAAGTTAGAATTACCACATTCTGAGCAGTTTCAAAGTATCGCAGATCACATGAATCTATCCGATACAATATAATACGCATGAATCCGTCCTCGAATGCACGAAATTTAGCGTTTCCAGGGAGTTATTAACGTTTTTTCTGAGTCTCGTTGGGAAATTTTTGACTCTGTAAATCTGCTCTGGAGCAAGATTTTGCTTGAAAAGTGCGTTATATGGCGAGATCAAGCACCAAATACATCATATTTCGTGTTTTAAGAGTGCTTTTTGCAGTTTTACAAACTTTGGAATAGGTCGAAATCAAGCTTTTCCGCGCAGATTTTCAAAATCAAAAAGTTCATTCTTCCATTTAGGACCTCTAAATATGTATGAATCTATCGACAAAAACATCATATTTCGTGTTTTCAGAGCGCTGTCTGCAGTTATATGAAGTTTGAAATTAGTCAAAATTACCACATTCTGAGCAGTTTCAAAATATCGCAAATCACATGAATCTATCAAATACAACATAATACGCATGGATTCGTCCTCGAATGCATGACATTTTGCGTTTCCAGCGAATTATCAGCGTTTTTTCTGAGTCACGTTGAGATATTTTTGACTCTGTAAATTTGATCTGGAGCAAGATTTTGCTTCAAAAGTGCGTTATATGGCAGAATCTAGCACCAGCTACATCATATTTTGTGTTTCAGGAGTGCTCTTTGCTGTTTCACAAACTTTGGAATAAGTCGAAATCACGCTATTCTGCGCAGATTTTCACAATTAAAAAGTTCATATTCCTATTCAGGACCTCCAAATATGTATGAATCTATCGACAAAAGCATCATATTTCGTGTTCTCAGAGCGCTATCTGCAGTTATATGAAGTTTGGAATAAATCAAAATTACCACATTCTGAGCATCTTCAAAGTATCGCAAATCACATAAATCTATCCAATACAACATAATACGCATGAATCCGTCCTCAAATGCACAAAATTTTGCGTTTCCAGCGAGTTATTAGCGTTTTTCCTGAGTCTCGTTGAGAAATTTTCAACTCTGTAAATCTGCTCAGAAGCAATATGTTGCTTCAAAAGAGCGTTATATGGCAGAATCTAGCGCCAAATACATCATATTTTGTGTTTTTAGTGTGCTATTCGCAGTTTTACAAACTTTGGATTGAGTCGAAATCACGTTTTTCCGCGCAGGTTTTCACAATCAAAAAGTACATATTCCTATTCAGGACCTCATATTATGAACGCATCTATCGACAAAGACATCATATTTTGTGTTTTCAGAGCGCTATCTGCAGTTATATGAAGTTTGAAATAAGTCAAAATTACCATATTCTGAGCAGTTCCAAAGTATCTCGCAAATCACATAAATCTATCCGATACAACATAACACGCATGGATCCGTCCTCCAATGCACAAAATTTGGCGTTTCCAGCGAGTTATCAGCGTTTCTTCTGAGTCTCGTTGAGAAATTTTTGACTCTGTAAATCCGCTCAGAAGCAAGATTTTGCACCAAAAGTGCGTTATGTGGTTGGAGCTAGCACCAAATACATCATATTTCGGGTTCCTAGAGTGCTTTCTGCAGTTTTACGAACTTTGGAATATTCGAAATCACGCTCCTCCGCGCAGAATTTCAGAATCAAAAAGTTCATATTCCTATTCAAGACCTCTTAATATGTATGAATCTATCGACAAAAACATCATATTTCGTGTTTCAAGAGCGCTATCTGCAGTTAGATGAAGTTTGAAATAAATTAAAATTACTACATTCTGAGCAGTTTCAAAGTACCGCAAATCACATAAATCCATCCAATACAAAATGATACGCTTGTATCCGTTCTCAAATGCACAGAATTTTGCGTTTCCAACGAGATATCAGCGTTTTTTCTTATTCTCGTTGAGAAATTTTTGACTCTGTAAATCGGCACTAAAGCAAGATTTTGCTCAAAAGTGCGTTATATGGCAGAATCTAGCACCAATTACATCATATTTCGTGTTTAAGAGTGCTATTTGCAGTTTTACAAACTTTGGAATAGGTCGAAATCACGCTTTCCCGCGCAGATTTTCACAATCAAAAAGTTCATATTCCTATTCAGGACCTCATGATATGTATGAGTCTCTTGACAAAAACATCATATTTTGTGTTTTCAGAGCGCTATCTGCAGTTATATGAAGTTTGAAATAAGTCAAAATTACCGCATTCTGACCAGTTTCTAAGTATTGCAAATCACATAAATCTATCCAATACAACATAATACGCATGAATCCGTCCTAAAATGCACAATATTTGTCGTTTCCAGCGAGTTATTAGCGTTTCTTCTGAATCTAGTTGAGTGATTTTTGACTTTGTAAATCTACTCAGAAGCAAGATTTAGCTTCAAAAGTGCGTTACACGGCAGAATCTAGCACCAAATACATCATACTTTGTGCTTCTAGAGTGCTGTTTGCAGTTTAACAAACTCTGGGATAATCCGCGCAGATTTTCACAATCAAAAAGTTCATATTCTCATTCAGGACCTCATAATATGTATGAATCTATCGACAAAAACATCATATTTCGTGTTTCCAGAGCGCTATCCGCAGTTATATTAAGTTTGAAATAGGTTAGAACTACCACATTCTGAGCAGTTTCAAAGTATCGCAAATCACATGAATCTATCCAATACAATAAAATACGCATGAATCCGTCCTCGAATGCACGAAATTTAGCGTTTCCAGCGAGTTATCAACGTTTTTTCTGAGTCTCGTTGGGAAATTTTTGACTCTGTAAATCTGCTCTGGAGCAAGATTTTGCTTCAAAAGTGCGTTATATGGCGAGATCAAGCACCAAATACATCATATTTTGTTTTAAGAGTGCTTTTTGCAGTTTTACAAGCTTTGGAATAGGTCGAAATAAAGCTTTTCCGCGCAGATTTTCAAAATCAAAAAGTTCATTTTCCCATTAAGGACCTATAAATATGTATGAATCTATCGACAAAAACATCATATTTCGTGTTTTCAGAGCGCTATCTGCAGTTATATGAAGTTTGAAATTAGTCAAAATTACCACATTCTGAGCAGTTTCAAAATATCGCAAATCACATGAATTCATCAAATACAACATAATAGGCATGGATTCGTCCTCGAATGCACGAAATTTTGCGTTTCCAGCGAATTATCAGCGTTTTTTCTGAGTTTCGTTGAGAAATTTTTGACTCTGTAAATTTGCTCTGGAGCAAGATTTTGCTTCAAAAGTGCGTTATATGGCAGAATCTAGCACCAGCTACATCATATTTTGTGTTTTAGGAGTGCTCTTCGCTGTTTCACAAACTTTGGAATAAGTCGAAGTCACGCTATTCTGCGCAGATTTTCACAATTCAGGACCTCCTAATATGTATGAATCTATCGACAAAAACATCATATTTCGTGTTTTCAGAGCGCTATCTGCAGTTATATGAAGTTTGGAATAAATCAAAATTACCACATTCTGAGCATCTTCAAAGTATCGCAAATCACATGAATCTATCCAATACAACATAATACGCATGAATCCGTCCTCAAATGCACAAAATTTTGCGTTTCCAGCGAGTTATCAGCGTTTTTCCTGAGTCTCGTTGAGAAATTTTCAACTCTGTAAATCTGCTCAGAAGCAAGATATTGCTTCAAAAGTGCGTTATATGGCAGAATCTAGCACCAAATACATCATATTTTGTGTTTTTAGAGTGCTATTTGCAGTTTTACAAACTTTGGATTGAGTCGAAATCACGTTTTTCCGCGCAGGTTTTCACAATCAAAAAGTACATATTCCTATTCAGGACCTCATATTATGAACGAATCTATCAACAAAGACATCATATTTTGTGTTTTCAGAGCGCTATCTGCAGTTATATGAAGTTTGAAATAAGTCAAAATTACCATATTCTGAGCAGTTCCAAAGTATCTCGCAAATCACATAAATCTATCCGATACAACATAACACGCATGCATCCGTCCTCCAATGCACAAAATTTGGCGTTTCCAGCAAGTTATCAGCGTTTCTTCTAAGTCTCGTTGTGAAATTTTTGACTCTGTAAATCTGCTCAGAAGCAAGATTTTGCTTCAAAAGTGCGTTATATGGAAGAATCTAGCGCCAAATACATCATATTTCGTGTTTTCAGAGTGCTCTTTGCAGTTTTACAAACTTTGGAATAAGTCGAAATCACGCTTTTCCGCGCAGATTTTCACAATCAAAAAGTTAATATTCCTATTTAGGACCTCATAAAATGTATGAATCTATCGACAAAAACATCATATTTCGTGTTTTCAGAGCGCTACCTGCAGTCATATGAAGTTTGAAATAAGTCAAAATTACTACATTCTGAGCATTTTTAAAATACCGCAGATCACATTAATCTATCCAATACAACATAATACGCATGAATCTGTCCTCGAACGCACAAAATTCTGCGTCTTTAGCGAGTTATCAGCGTTTTTTCTGAGTCTTGTTGAAAAATTTTTGACTCTGTCAATCTGCTCAGAAGCAAGATTTTGCTTTAAAAAAGCGTTATATAGCAGAATCCAGCACCAAATACATCATATTTCTTGTTTTCAGAGTGCTATTTGCAGTTTTACAAACTTTGGATTGAGTCGAGATCACGCTTTTCCGCGCAGGTTTTCATAATCAAGAAGTACTTATTTCTATTCAGGATCTCATAATATGAACGAATCTATCGACAAAGACATCATATTTCGTGTTTTCAGAGCGCTATCTGCAGTTATATGAAGTTTGAAATAAGACAAAATTACCATATTCTGAGCAGTTCCAAAGTAGTAGTAGGGAGACAAGAACTCGCGGCCGCGACCTTCATTCAAATCCAATTGATTCGGCGTCAGCCCCGCGGCCATATGTCTAATTATCACGGATGTTTTTGATTCCCTCTAATTAACGGGTAATGACTTTTCAATTATTTGAATATTTGGATTGCACGTTTATAAATTGTTATTGAGTTATTCTGAATATTTTAGTTTAAGTATGTTTAATTTTGGATATTTGAAAGTATAATATCAATATGATGTGATTAAAATAGAGTACCGTTCTGTATAGCTGTAGGAACTTTAAATTTCCAAATAATAACTAAATTAAAAGATATATTTCACCTGAAACGAAAGTGTAGGGAACAAATTGAAAAGAATGAGTACTTAGTAAAATACTTTGAAATGAAGAGAGTTTGTTCCGTGATTAAACAATTTATTAAAATTTAAAATATATATAACTAGCCTACCCGCAACCTTTTCACACCATGGGGATATGAAGTGATCCTATCAACTAGCCTGCGTTTCATAAAGTTTACATTAAATTTTTTTGTATTGGGTGATCTCATATTGCCAAACCTCAAGCACTTTGATTATTTTATAACCATACCGTACTGCTGCTTTAACCTCATCAGCAACCCACGTACCGGTAAATTGTCGAGCGTCATCGTCATGTGTACAGTCACCTTGCTCTAAATTGTCGCAACATGACCGACACAACACAAACATAAGTTTACCATGAACTTTCCTTGGTAATACAGGATGGTATAAATTAGTAGGAGCTAAAACGGTACATTTTTTTAATCCTTCAACCTGGTCAATATTATTGGCCGGACACAAAGAGTCGCATTCAGAGTCCACCAAATTTTGCGGGTGGCCGATCGGGTATTTGCCGTATTTGCAAATGTAGGGATACAATAAACATACATCGACATATTTGATTTTCTGATCATTCACACATGTTTTATGAAGTACAGTATTGCCTGTGCGTCCCCCATATAGAGCGTCGCGAGGCTGCAACGGTAAATTATTTAACAGCTGATGGTTTTTTAATCCTTTCGCCAAGTCTTTATGCTCTTTTAAATAATTTCCAAATTCACACTCCCAAATACTTATTAAATTATAGCCTAAATTTTGATTTTCTTCCAATTTACGCGATGTGCTCTCATAGCGGAGATCCATGGTTTCTTTTGTCGTGCTATAAATCGGATTGTCGCGGTTCGTTTTATCACAGCTTCTGCAGCCATGCCAGAAGCAGCCTAAAAACTCAAACACTTATTTATCGCGCGCAAAAAAACCATCAACTTTCAAATTACTTCCAAGCACAGCCTCCAATCCCCGCGCTGCATGCTGGATAATTATTGCGCGCCTATTCTCTTGAGATACTAGCCATTGCAATGCAATTCTAGACTGAATATCTCTGAATCTATAGCCGTTAAGAGGGATAATACCTATTGTTTGAGGCTTTAAAAATAAGCGTCGGAATACCTTATCACACGCAGACGCTATGGTCACGGCCTCTGAAAATGGGCAAACTTTGCAATCGTCTGAAAAAGTTTGGCGAAATTTTGTACAAGAACGACGCAATATATCGACGTCGCTCACGCAATACTCTACCAATTCACGCTGCATATCAAACACGGCATTACTTTCGACCTGTTGTTCGTACCATTCCATAAATTTCAACCGCTCAGAACAATTCATAGTGTCCACCCCGTAATATTTAGCTAGAGGCAAAAGTCCTACGTAATTCGTATTATCTGCTGTATTAGATAAATAAGGAAAATATCCTTTTTCAATTGAAGCTAACAAGCTCATAGCTTTGGGTAAAGCTGACAATGACATTGCCCTGTAGTTCAATGAATCAATGAATCTAATGTTCTTGTTAATTTCCATCAATAGGGTTTTATTACCGTTTAATATTGATTCTGGTTTCAAATTCATATTCTCTACTAAATATTTTAGAATAAATTGCGCGTCGAAAGATTTAGCATTATGAGCGATGCATGTAATAGAAGAAAATGAAGTTCGCGGGGCCAAAACATATAAAATAAAATTTCTAACAGGATCTTGCCTTGATATCATCTGCCGAATGCCACATGCATCGCAAAAAAATTTCAAATCGTTCATATTACAACATTTAGAGCATGATTGCTGTGCTACACACAGATTCACTTTATGTTCGCTCTGTCCGTCAGTTTTTTCATCTTGCTGGGTCTCAAAGTCATAGTAAACGAATAAACTTTTGTCTTTTACCTGGTTCTTGTCCGTTTGTATGTAACATCTATGTTCCGGCTGTTGATACGAATCACAAAGCCGGCAGTATATTTCTCCACAAACATGATTTTTATTTTTTTCAACATTAACAGTCTTGAAACATTTACGGCATGCATGTAATATTTTACATACCGTTTTTTTGTGATTGATATAACAACCGGGTCCTTGAAATTGTCTGTGGCACACGTCGCATTCAACTATTTGCAGAGTACGACAGCATGCTGGTGATTTTTTACAAAATGTACAGATATTGCTACAAGTATGACCTATTACATTATTATATGCAACATGACATAATTCGCAGAAATAACGGCATGAAAATGCTGCAGTTAAACTCTTTATAACCGAATAATGATTCTGATAATGCAACAGGTTTAACCGTGGAAGATTTTGACCTGGTGCACCTTCAAAAACAACGTCACCTCGGGTATTATATTCATATACACAAATGTTATATTGACTATAATGCCGTTGAAATTCTATTAACTCAGGTATACCTGCACCCTTTTCATTTATTTTGATACCTGTTTTAATCAAAAGCTCCTGTACTCTCGTATTCTGAATAGTGTTATTGTCCATGCACACATACCTGAAATGTGGGTCTTTAGTGGCAAAGGATCCGGCAACGATAAGGGCTCGCGGAAGACAGAGATTATCCCCATTATTTATCTCGACGATACCGTGCTTCCGTCGACATAATTCTGCATAGCTTAATCCACGCCCTTTGAGCGCTTTACCATTTCCTCGAGGCATCGAAACATGTGTCAATTCCATGGTAAAATGCCTATCAGAAAACATTTCAGCATTGCTCTGCAGAATTTTATAAATGGCATCCCACAGTACGTCGACATGAACTTGATCGCGGCGGCGAAAGCTGACCCAGGCCGGTCCGTTTTCCAAGCGGGGGGTGTGAAAAGCAAAACCGACAAAGTCGGCAGGGTTCATCCCGTCTAATGCGTCTTCTAGAACCTGAAAATTGATTGCAAAATGTTGAAAAACCTGAATAATTCCCTCTGCGTTGATATATAAATGTATGTATATATATATATATATGATTAATATAAATTTTTTATACCTGTTGGATGCTTTCGTGGAACCAATTAATGGAGTTTTCTCGCTCCGGAGGATCCAACAGTTTGAAGGTCACGCGTCTTCCCTTCAACGCGAATCTTTTCACGTGATGCTCGGTGTCTTCTATAATTTCATACCGACGGGCGGCGCCTCCCCCAGTTTGATTAACGCTGCTACCTCCCGTGGGGTCGGCGAGTGATTCTTGCAACAAATCCTCGCAGATATTGAGGAATCTTTGGTAATTAACTTCCTCGACGGTTGAAGATTCTTCAGACAGCGCCGCTTCTATAATTCCTCCACATATTTCCAAGAAACGATCAAAATTTTCTTGCGAAGTCACCTTGATTTAGATCAATATTGATTTGACATCGTCTAAATACGATCTGAATGAAACCACAAAACTTCTGTCCTTCATACAACGGCTCTTTCTATGCGCGTAATTAAGGTAATTAGGTGAAGTCAATGGGAAATTTTCCGAAAGTGAAATAGTTATTTGAAAGAAATTTCTGTTTGGAACAAATATGTAAAAATGTTTATAAATTGAAAAATATATCAATTAATAATAATATGGAATGTTCGAAACGAGGAATAATGGTTGGGTATTTCAATTGATAGTTATCAAAATCATGTTTAAGTAATATTTATTTTCTGCCTGAAGACCACCACCACCACCACCACCAATACAAATTGTGACATTATACAATTAGTTTTTTCTCACTATCTATGAAATTGTCAACACGTGTTAAATCTCTCTTCATTTTATAATTATAATAGATGAACATCTCTGTTAAAACGTCTTTAAAAACAGCATTGCTTGCTGTGACGCACTGGAGCAAACTATACTCTAGTGCCTTGTTAAATCGTAATTTATAAATTACTGAGTCCTGCAGTAATTTTTTATAATCAGCCATCAGGGCTCTTTCCATCATTTTGAAATTCCGGACCATTTTTCTCAACCGCGCTTCAAGCTCTGATAATATTTACACGTTCAAACAATTGAACGCAAAAAACGTGTCTCCCCTTCGTAACCGCAGCTGTTTTCGGGGTAACAAACTAATGTCAACATCCCCCGCCTTGAAAATACTCCGCATATCTTCCTGCGAACACATTTCTTTCAATTGCAGCTCTTGCAGAACATCGAAAAAAATATCAAAATCGGTATCGATATAGTTCTTAGTGTGGGCGTTACCAAACAGCCGCATTTTCACGTTAAAATTGTTATTGGCGTCTAGCCCCACAGCAACGTACCGCTTCAGGTCCAGGTCTAGGGGATACGTCTTGCAGTGTAGCAGTCGGGCCCAATTGTCGCGAAAATCTTGACTGCTAGGCATCGCGAATGCTGTTATCGGCGCTGACCTGACCAAAAGAGCAAGATGCGTATCCCGTACAAAGGCATCCACGTCTGTAGGGCTGGCCGTCTCGGTATCTGCCAGGTCGTCGTATTCTTCAGATTACCGCTGCCCGCATTCTTCAACTGATGTTTTAGCTTGTTTTGGTGAGGGCCCCTCTTGAGAATCATCGCTTGAGAAGCACGGTGGTGAAGAAACCCTCGGGATGGTGCTCTCTTTGTCGTCGTCTAGACAGAAGACATCGGAGTCGTCGGTGTCAACATCTTCGGGCGTTGGGGACGGTATTATTACCATAGACGATGCCACCGAGCCTAGTGACGGCAGCGGACCGGATGATTGTGGAGAAACCCGCAGGACGGTGTTCTTTCCGTTGTCATCCAGACAGACGATCGCTGAGTCATCGCTGTCAACATCTTCGGGTGCTGGTGACTGAATTATTATTATTTCCGAGTCATTCTCTAGCGACGGCATCGACGGCAGCGGATCTGATGAGGACGGTTGAGGCTCGGGTGTGGACAACATCGACGTTGATGGCGTATACTGCAATCGTTGAGAACGGCTGTGATAATTTTAACAATTAGACAATGGAAATCGGTGAAGTATATGTACATCATTCAATAACAATAATTTTATTCAGACCAAAAGATCTGAATTAATGGATAGTTGAGAGAAAAATTTCACTCTCCGTTTTCGCAGAGAAACCAGGCTCTTAGAACTCATGATGATGATGTTTATAGGCAGATACAACAGCAGGATAACAGAAAATTCGAACTGTATTTATTTTCAATACTCATCCCCTATTTCTATGTATTTCTAGCCGCGACTTCACGAATCAAAAGTTTGGGAAATACCCAACTTTCGAATTTCCACCCCGTACCAATGACAGAAAAAATGTGAAAATTCTAGCTTCAAAATACACTAGTTTCCTAAAAAATTATATTTAAAACTATATTTTTAACATGAAGTGGATAAAATAAAAATTTGAAAGTATAAACTCTCTAAGTTGTTTTTGGAAAAACGATGAAGGCTGAATTATTCTAGGAGTCTAGGTTGAACCTCTTCAAAATTAAATAAAATATTTTAACTTTCTAAATTATTTTTGAATTTTTTGTGTATAAATAAACAGAACAGTGTCTTGCAAAGCCATTGTTTTCAAATTATCCATAGAAATCATACTGAAACATAACAAGGTAGTATTTCAAATTTCTATTGTTTCAATAGCCGTAATTAATTCATTGTCTATTTATATTCCAAGCTGGACTTCTCAAAAATAAATCGAAGAGGCCAATTGAGCAACATGAAACCCCAAAAAAAAATTTACGGAATTAGAGATGAATAAAAAATATCAACTAACTGATATCCGCGCTGTGAAGACGGGATTTGGCAGAAAAATTGTTGCAGAATGTGGAGAATTTATGACATATCTTCCGGCACGATTCGAAGATTTGACGGACGAAGAAATATCAAGTTTGAAAAAATCGATTGCTCGTTGGTGTATAAAATATACAGGCTCAAGAGATTTTGGTGGTGGTAAACAAGCTAGACTTGTAGAAATTGTTGAGATGTAAAATCTGCTTTAAGAAAGTGATGTAAATATTTTTCTTAATAAAATATATATATATATATATATTAATCTTACAAAAAAAAACTCTTTATTGATTATATTTAGTTAGCTCACATTGTCACAGCCACTTAGTATTGTTGATAGCTTCTGTTTGTAAACGTGTGCACAAAATTCAAACACCCGTTTTCTGCAATTATTGCAGGGCCCAGCGGTAGCGGGAAATCATTTTTGTCGATAATTTCATAAAAAATATTGACGCTCTGAGTGATACTAGTTTTCGAAAAATATTTTGGCATTATGGCACGTGGCAGAACTTATATGATAAAATAAAAGGTGTCGAATTTCACGAAGGCTTACCGAATGTAGAGAATATTGACGGATCATATCCGCAGTTACTTATTATAGATGATTTGATGAGAGAAGCTGACGATCGTATTGTAGACATATTTACGAAATGGTCACATCATAAAAATTTGTCTGTCTTTTTTCTCACTCAAAATTTGTGCCATCAGGGTAGAGCACAAAGAGACATTTCTCTCAATGCAAATTATATCATATATTTTAAAAACCCTTGTGATAAAGCTCAAATTCAGCATTTATCACGTCAAGTTTTCCCTGAAAATGTCAAGTTTATACAAGAGTCTTATACCGATGCGACCTCAAGACCCCATGGGTATTTGATTCTTGATCTCAAACAAAATACTCCAGATTGGTTGCGCTTTCGTACGTTACGGGAGGGATTAACATATATTTACCTACCTAAAAAAACCTATAAATATTCCTGTAAAAACATGCCGGAGATTATTTCATAAAAATGAGTGCAACTGTAACGACCAATGCTGAATTTTTACGTGCTCTACACAAACTGAAACCTAAATACAGACTAGCATTATTAAAACATACGGATTATGATTCTGTTAAATGTATTTGCGAATGTGCTTATAATATACTTCACGGAAAAATCCCTCTCAGTCGGAAGCAGCAGGCTACATTAGGAAGACATAAAAATATTTTGAGAAAATTAGTAAAACGCGGTGACGACTGGAAAAAGAAAAAACGTGTTTTGGTACAGTCTGAGGACGATTCCGATACTGAGACTCATTTGAAAGATAATAAAAAAAAGTGGAAACGCTTTTCATTTTCATGATGAATAAAGAATTATCTAAAATATATTTTGACCCCGCGCCAACAGCCGGTTTTTCAGGCGTAAACAATCTTATAGGAACAATGAAAGGTAAATACGATTCGAGTGTGATTAAAAAATGGATAAGTTCACAAGACGCATATACATTGCATAAGCCAGTTAGAAAAAAATTTTACAGGAATAAATACAGAGTTTCAAATATTAACGATCTTTTCCAAGCGGATCTTAATGACTAGAGAAAGTTGAGCCGATTTAATGATAATTACAAATACATTCTTACGGTTATTGACATATTCAGTCGATATGCTTGGGCTGTCCCCTTGTTCGACAGAACCCCGTCATCCGTCGTGAAAGCATTTAAAATCATATTAAGAGAAAGAAAACCCATATATCTACAGACTGATAAGGGATCTGAGTTCATTGCAGCTGAAGTGAAATCATTTTTAATTGACAATAACGTAAAATTTTATGTGACACATAATCCCGATGTGAAGGCTTGTCTCGTGGAAAGGTTCAATCGTACACTGAAAACTAGAATGTATCTCTATTTTACATACAAAAACAAATTCAGATATATCGATGTATTGCAGAAACTTGTAAAATCTTATAATAAAACAAAACACCGATCGATCAATATGGCTCCGTGTGATGTGAACGATACTAATGTTTTGCAGGTATGGAGATACCAGAATCCCGTGTCACATAGTTTGAAGAAGAAAATTAATAATTTTGAAATTGGGGATATTGTTCTGATATCAAAATATAGAAATTTATTTGAAAAGGGATACAAAGCAAATTGGAGTGAAGAATTATTTGGAATATATTCAATAAGTAGAAGAAACCCTGTGTATATAAATTGAAAGATTTAGACGACGATATGATAGATGGCACTTTTTATGTCCCCGAATTACAAAAAGTGCATATTAATTTGTAGACAGAGTACAAAATAGATAAAATTATGGCGACAAAAGGTTCGGGGATCAGAAAGGAACTACTTGTCAAGTGGAAAGGTTACAGCGATAAATTTAATCCTTGGATTCCTGCAAATACTTTACTTATCTTGAGAAATGAATGATAAGGAAATTTTCATAACACTACCTAGCAATAGTTCAGCTGAATATTTCCCAAATAACAAAACAACAAAATTCACTACCCAGTTACCTCAAAATATAAAATTAGGAGGAACATGGGAGGTTGCTTTATCGGAAATAATTTATCCGTGTACATTTTATAATATCAACGATGGAGAGAATGAAGTCTTTATACATGTTAAAAATATGAGGAGTCAGAGAGAGGATGAGATGCATAACATGACCCGATGAAATTATAGAAGGAAAACTTCCTTCAAAAAATTATGAAGATATTGATAAAGTGTTACACGAAATGAATGAGGATACGTTGATTAATAAATATGTAGCGTTTTCATATAGCAAATCTGGTAAACGTGTACAAGCTAGTTTTAAAAAAAATGAAATTTACTCGATGAAATTATCACCAAGATTAGCGCTTCAATTGGGATACTCCCCGTTTTGTGATCTGTATCAAAATGAATCCTTAATCAATTTACCCGATTTGATGTTGGGTATACCGCCTTAAATATTCGTCTATTGCGATATCATCAAGCCTCAATTTGTTGGAGACGTAGTCACCCCTCTTTTGAGAATGGTTCATGTTGAAACCGGAAATTATGTGTTTGGTTCTAATAGGACATTATCATATACGAGACCTCACTTCGAACCTGTTTTAAGACGTGAATTTTCAAATATTGAAATAGATAAAAGATGTACAAATGGGAATTCGGCGCCATTCCGCTTTGGAACCCTATGTGTGAAACTTCATTTTCGCCGAGCACCATGAAAAACTGCCCATACCAAAAATATTATTATTTGCAAGCAGGAAGTGGTATTGGCGCTGTATACAGAGGAAGTAAGTTTCAGCGTGGTCACGGTATTGGGAGTTTTTTTAGCGGCCTATTTAGAAGTATTTTTCCGGTGATAAAGAAAGGATTGGGGGTAGTTGGAAGAGAAGCATTGAATACAGGCGCTCATTTTCTGGGAGATTTAAGTGAAAATCAGCCGATTAGAGAATCTTTCAATAATCGGATCAAAAAGGCGGGGATTAATCTGAAACGTAAAGCCGAAAACAAAATTGAAAAATTGATGGATGGCTCGGGCTATGAAAGAAGAAAGCAGAGTAAAAGACTCGTTCACTCTAAACCATCATCGGCTACAGTAAAGAATGAGAAATCTGCTAGACCCGTTGACATTTCTGATTGAAATGGCTTTCTTACATGCACAATCTTGCGAGTGTATAAAAACCGAATTAGATCTATTTGCTATTCCACCAACGCAAACAAGTATTGAAAATGGACAATGGGTTAATTATAAGCCGTTATCTTCAATCACCGAGGATGGACCTCTTGAATTTGTAGTACCTGGTCTTGGTGATGATTACATTGATTTCTCGCAAACAATGCTGTACTTAAATGCAAATATTTTAGAAGCCGATAATACTTCATTGACCGACACGGATGATGTTGCACCTGTTAATAACTGGTTACATTCAATTTTCAGTCAAGTTGATCTGTATTTGAATCAAAAATTATTATCTCCTCCGAACAACACCTATGGTTACAGAGCATACATTGAGACTTTATTGAATTATGGCACCGATGCAAAACGCACCCATCTTACTTCGGCTCTTTGGTATGCAGATTAAGCTAATAATATGAATAATACCGATGTGGGAGGAAATCCTGGATACGAGAAACGAAACAAATATGTTGAAAATAGTAAAAGTGTTGATATGATCGGTCATCTTCATGTAGATATATTCAATCAAGAGAAATTCCTACTTAACGGTGTTGAATTACGATTGAGGCTAGTACGTGCGCGTGATAGTTTTCAGTTAATCTCAAGTGGTTCAAACTATAAAGTACATATTATTGGAGCTACGTTACTTGTTCGGCGTGTAAAATTAAATCCTAGTATTTTGCTGGCACATAATAAAGCATTAGAACTAGCAACAGCCAAGTATCCTATCACCCGGGCTGAGGTGAAAGCAATTACCATCGCCGCGGGGGTCCAAGGCAAATCCCTTGATAATATCTTTCTTGGACAGCTTCCTAAGCGATGAATAATCGGATTTGTTTCTAATAAAGCATTTAACGGCGATTTTACGGCAAACCCATACAACTTTGAAAATTTCAATATAAATTATCTATCTTTATGTGTTAATGGCCAACAGTTACCTTCTAAGCCGCTTCAGCCTTCATTTGGCGATGATAGCACCTATATTCAAATGTATAATACATTATTTTCTGGAACGGGAATTCACTTTTCAAATACGGGGCACAAGATCACAAGAGAGGACTACCTATACGGTTATTTTCTATCAGCATTCGATTCAACACCCGACCTAGCAGCGAATTCGATGGAACATTGGAATTTGACAGGTCATGGATCCTTAAGAATCGAAGTAGGGTTTGAGCGAGCACTTACCCAGACAGTGAATTGTGTAATTCACGCAGAGTTTGATAATATAATAGAAATCAATAAGCATAGGAACGTAATTGTAGACTATGGTAGTTGAGCATTCAAATGTATTTATTATTGATAAATATAAATTAATTGAAATGTTATTTAATTGCATATATATATATATATATTCTCTCTTATCTACATTTCTGATCTAGTTTCAAATTGACAGTCATCGCGTTGAAAGAAATGAATGCTGCTTTCATCAAGAATATATTTCAAAGTTATTTCAGAAATAAATGTAATTACGGAGTATACGCGGCCAATAAACTACCGCATTATGTTAATTTTCCATGCACCCTTATCGTTAATTCATAGATAAACAAGGAAATGGAATGTTTTTTGACAGTTTTGGACGACCGCCATATGTAAGAGAACATATCCGTTTTCTACGAAGGAATACACGACGATGGACATATAATACTTACATGCTGCAAAATTACACTTCATCCGTTTGTGGTTATAATTGTTTGATGTATTTTTCATTTAGAATGAACTCTTACACCATTTGGATTTTGTCAATTTATTCAAAATGTATGATACCTCGGAAAATGATGAATTTGTAAAATATATGTTCTATTATTATTTTCATAGATAATTATTTCATCTGTATATTTCTAAGCATTACAATAAAAGTATCTTACTGAGTACTCATTCTTTTCAATTTGTTTCCTACACTTTCGTTTCAGGTGGAATATATCTTTTAATTTTGTAAATATTTGGAAATTCAGAGTTCCTACAGCTAAACAGAACGGAACTCTATTTTAATCACATCATATTAATATTATACTTTCAAATATCCAAAATTGAACATACTTGAACTGAAATATTCAGCATAACTCAATAACAATTTATAAATGTGCAATCAAAATATTCAAATAATTGAAAAGTCATTAACCGTTAATTAGAGGGAATCAAAAACATCCGCGATAATTAGACATATGGCCGCGGGGCTGAGGCCGAATTAATTGGATTCAAATGAAGGTCGCGGCCGCGAGTTCTTGTCTCCCTACTACTCAAAGTATCGCAAAATCTCATAAATCTATCCGATACAACATAACACGCATGGATCCGTCCTCCAATGCACAAAATTTGGCGTTTCCAGCAAGGTATCAGCGTTTCTTCTGAGTCTCGTTGAGAAATCTTTGACTCTGTAAATCTGCTCAGAAGCAAGATTTTGCTTCAAAAGTGTGGTATATGGAAGAATCTAGCGCCAAATACATCATATTTCGTGTTTTCAGAGTGCTCTTTGCAGTTTTACAAACTTTGAAATAAGTCGAAATCACGCTTTTCCGCGCAGATTTTACGATCAAAAAGTTCATATTTCTATTTAGGACCTCATTATATGTATGAATCAATCGACAAAAACATCATACTCCGTGTTTTCAGAGCGCTATCTGCAGTTATATGAAGTTTGAAATAAGTCAAAAATACCACTTTCAGAGCAGTTTCAAAATATCGCAAATCACATGAATCTATCCAATACAACATAATACGCATGAACATGTCCTCAAATGCACAAAGCTTCGCGTTTCCAGCGAGTTATCAGCGTTTTTTCTGAGTCTCGTTGAGAAATTTTTGACTCTGTGAATCTGCTCAGAATCAAGATTTTGCTTTAAAAGTGCGTTATATGGCAAAATCTAGCACCAAATACATCATATTTCGTGTTCTTGGAGTGCTATTTGCAGTTTTACAAACTTTGGATTAAGTCGAAATCACGCTCTTCCTCGCGGATTTTCACAATCAAAAAGTTCATATTCCTATTCAGGACCTCATAATATGTATAAATCAATCAACAAAAACATCATATTTTGTGTTTTCAGAGCGCTATCTGCAGTTATATGAAGTTTGAAATAAGTCAAAATTATCACATTCTGAGCAGTTTCAAAGTATCGCAAATCACAAGAATCTATCCAATACAACATAATACGCATGAATCTATCCTCACATGCACTAATTTTTGCGTTTCCAGCGAGTTATCAACGTTTTTTCTGAGCCTCGTTGAGAAATTTTTGACCCTGTAAATCTGCTCAGAAGCAAGATTTTGCTTCAAAAGTGCGTTATATGGCAGAATCTGTTACCAAATACATCATATTTCGTGTTTTTAGAGTGCCATTTGCAGTTTTACAAACTTTGGTTATAAGTCGAAATCAAGCATTTCCGCGCAAGATTTTCACGATCAAAAAGTTCATATTCTTATTCAGGACCTCATTATATGTATGAATCTATCGACAGAAACATCATATCTTGTGTTTTCAAAGCGCTATCTGCAGTTATATGAAGTTTGAAACAAGTCAAAATTACCACATTATAAGCAGTTTCAAAGTATCGCAAATTACATACATCTATCCAATACAACATGATACGCATGAATTCGTCCTCAAATGCACAAAATTTTGCGTTTCCAGCGAGTTACCAGCGTTTTTTCTGAATCTCAATGAGAAATTTTTGACTCTGTAAATCTGTTCAGCACCAAGATTTTGCTTCAAAAGTGCGTTTTATGGCAGAATATAGCACCAAATACATCACATTCCGTGTTTTTAGAGTGCAATTTGCAGTTTCACAAACTTTGGAATAAGTCAAAATCACGCTTTTCCTCGCTGATTTTCACAATCAAAAAGTTTATATTTCTATTCAGGACCTCATAATATGTATGAATTCATTGACAAAAACATCATATTTCGTGTTTTCGGATCGCTATTTGCAGTTATATGAAGTTTGAAATAAGTCAAAATTACCACATTCTGAGCAGTTTCAAAGTATTGCAAATCACATAAATCTATCCAATACAACATGATACGCATTAATCCGTCCTCAAATGCACAAAATTTTGCGTTTCTAGCGAGTCACCAGCGTTTTTTCTGAATCTCAATGAGAAATTTTTGACTCTGTAAATCTGCTCAGAAGCAAGATCTTGCCTTAAAAGTGCGTTATATGGCAGAATCTAGCACCAAATACAACATATTTCGTGTTTTTAGAGTGCTATTTGCAGTTTTACAAACTTTGGAATAAGTCGAAATCACGCCTTCCCGCGCAGATTCTCACAATCAAAAAGTCCATATTCCTATTCAGGACCTCATGATATGTATGAATCTATCGACGAAAACATTATACTTTGTGTTTTCAGAGCGCTATCTGCAGTTATATGAAGTTTGAAATAAGTCAAAATTACCACTTTCTGAGCAGTTTCAAAGTATCGCAAATCACATAAATCTATCCAATACAACATAATACGCATGAATCCGTCCTAAAATGCACAAAACTTTGCGATTCCAGCGAGTTATCAGCGTTTTCTCTGAGTCTAGTTGAGAAATTTTTGACTCTGTAAAACTGCTCAGAAGCAAGATTCTGCTTCAAAAGTTCGTTATATTGTAGAATCTAGCACCAAATACATCATAATTCGTGTTTCAAGAGTGCTCTTCGCAGTTTTACAAACTTTAAAATTAGTCGAAATCGCGCCTTTCCGCGCAGATTTCCACGATCAAAGAGTTCATATTCCTATTCCGGACCTCATGATATGTATGAATCTATCGACGAAAACACCATATTTTGTGTTTTCAGAGCGCTATTTGCAGTTATATGAAGTTTGAAATAAGTCAAAATTACCACATTCTGAGCAGTTTCAAAGTATCGCAAATCACATAAATCTATCCTATACAACATAATACGCATGAATCCGTCCTAAAATGCACAAATTTTTGCGTTTCCAGCGAGTTATCAACGTTTTTTCTGAGTCTCGTTGAGGAATTTTTGACCCTGTAAATCTGCTCAAAAGTAAGATTTTGCTCGGAAAGTGCGTTATATGGCAGAATCTGGCACCAAATACATCATATTTCGTGTTCTTAGAGTGCTATTTGCAGTTTCACAAGCTTTGGTATAAGTCGAAATCAAGCATTTCCGCGCAAGATTTTCACAATCAAAAAGTTCATATTCTTATTCAGGACCTAATAATATGAATGAATCTATCGACGAAAACATCATATCTCGTATTTTCAGAGCGCTATCTGCAGTTATATGAAGTTTGAAACAAGTCAAAATTACCACATTATGAGCAGTTTCAAAGTATCGCAAATTGAGTAGATGTCACAAATTATTCGTAACAAAGTTTATGCTGTGGAACAATTAGAATAAAAATAAAAAATTCTGAAACGTTCATTATTTGTCCACAAAATTTCAAATCTAAGAATCGGTTTTGACACCATCATCTTAGATGCACAAACACGTGTATACAGTTGCTCCCCGATCTAAGATGATGGTGTCAAAACCGATTCTTAGATTTGAAATTCTGTGGACAAATAATGAACGTTTCAGGATTTTTTATTTTTATCGCAAATTACATAAATCTATCCAACACAACATAATACGCATGAGTCCGTCCTCAAATGCACAAAATTTTGCGTTTCCAGCGAGATATCAGCGTTTTTTCGGATTCTCGTTGAGAAATTTTTGACTCTGTAAATCTGCACTAAAGCAAGATTTTGCTCAAAAGTGCGTTATATGGCAGAATCTAGCACCAATTACATCATATTTCGTGTTTTTAGAGTGCTATTTGCAGTTTTACAAACTTTGGAATAGGTCGAAATTACGCTTTTCCGCGCAGATTTTTACAATCAAAAAGTACAATTCATATCTAGGACCCCATAATATGTATGAATCCATCGACAAAAACATCATATTTCGTGTTTTCAGAGCGCAATCTGCAGTTATATGAAGTTTGAAATAAGTCAAAATTACCACATTCTGAGCAGTTCCAAAGTATCGCAAATCACATAAATCTATCCAATACAACATAATACGCATGAATCCGTGCTCAATTTTGTACCTAAAGTGCGTTATATGGCAGAATCTAGCACAAAATTCATCATATTTCGTGTTTTTAGAGTGCTATTTGCAGTTCTACAAAGTTTGGAATAAGTTGAAATCACGCCTTTCCGCGCAGATTTTCACAATCAAAAAGTTCATATTCCTATTCAGGATCTCATAATATGTATGAATCTTCCGACAAAAACATCATATTTCGTGTTTTCGAAGCGCTATCTGCAGTTATATGGAGTTTGAAATAAGTCAAAATCACCACATTCTGAGCGGTTTCAAAGTATCGCAAATCACATAAATCTATCCAATACAACATAATACGCATGAATCCGTCCTCAAATGCACGAAATTTTCTCGCGCAGATTTTCACAATCAAAAAATTCAATTCCCATTCAGGACCTCATAATATGTATGAATCCATCAACAGAAACATCATATTTTGTGTTTTCAGAGCGCTATCTGCAGTTATATGAAGTTTGAAATAAGTTGAAATTACCACATTCTGAGCAGTTTCAAAGTATCGCAAATCACATAAATCTATCCGATACATCATAATACGCATGAATCCGTCCTCAAATGCACGAAATTTTGCGTTTCCAGCGAGTTATCAGCGTTTTTTCTGAGTCTCGTTGAGAAATTTTTGACTTTGTATATCTGCTCATAAGCAAGATTTTGCTTTAAAAGTGCGTTATATGGCAGAATCTAGCACAAAATTCATTATATTTCGTGTTTTTAGAGTGCTATTTGCAGTTTTACAAACTTTGGAATAAGTCGAAATCACGCTCCTACGCGCAGATTTTCACAATCAAAAAGTTCATATTCCTATCCAGGACCTCATGATATGTATGAATCTATCGACAAAAACATCATATTTCGTGTTTTCAGAGCGCTATCTGCAGTTATATGAAGTTTGAAATAAGTAATCATTACCACATTCTGAGCAGTTTCAAAGTATCTCAAATCACATAAATCTATCTAATTCAACATAATACGCATGAATCCGTCCTCAAATGCACAAGATTCTGCGTTTCCAGCGAGTTTTTAGCGTTTTTCCTGAGTCTCATCGAGAAATTTCTGACTGTGTAAATCTGCTCAGAAGTAAGATTTTGCTTCAAAAGTGCGTTATATAGCAGAATCTTGCACCAAATACATCATATTTTGTGTTTTTAGAGTGCTCTTTGCAGTTTTACAAACTTCCAAATAGTTCGAAATCACGCTCTTCTGCGCAGATTTTCACAATCAAAAAGTTCATATTTCTATTCAGGACCTCTTGATATGTATGAATCTATCGACAAAAACATCATATTTCGTGTTTTCAGAGCGCTATCTGCAGTTATATGAAGTTTGAAGTATGTCAAAATTACCACATTCTGAGCAGTTTCACAGTATCGCAAATCACATAAATCTATCCAATAGAACATAATACGCACGAATCCGTACCCAGATGCAAAAAATTTTGCGTTTCCAGCGAGTTATCAGCGTTTTTTCTAAGTCCCGTTGAGAAATTTTTGACTTTGTGAATCTAATCAGAAGCAAGATTTTGCTTCAAAAGTGCGTATATGGCAGAATCTAGCTCCAAATACATCATAATTTGTGTTTTTAGAGTGCTCTTTGCAGTTTTGCAAACTTTCGAATGAGTCATAATCACGCTTTTCCGCGCAGATTTTCACAATTAAAAAGTTCATATGCCTATTCAAGACCTCATAATATGTATGAATCTATCGACAAAAACATCAAATTTCGTGTTTTCAGAGCGCTATCTGCAGTTATACGAAGTTTGAAATAAGTCTAATTCACCACATTCTGAGCAGTTTGAAAGTATCGAAAATCACATGAATCCATCCAATACAACATAATATGCATGAATCCGTCCTCAAATGCACAGAATTTTGAGTTTTCAGCGAGTTATCAGCGTTTTTTCTGAGTCTCGTTGAGAAATTTTCACCTCTGTAAATCTGCTCAGAAGCAGGATTTTGTTCCTAAAGTGCGTTATATGGCAGAATCTAGCACAAAATTCATCATATTTCGTGTTTTTAGAGTGCTATTTGCAGTTTTACAAACTTTGGAATAAGTCGAAATCACGCTCCTACGCGCAGATTTTCACAATCAAAAAGTTCATATTCTTATTCAGGACCTCATGATATGTATGAATCTATCGACGAAAACATCATATTCCGTGTTTTCAGAGCGCTATCTGCAGTTATATGAAGTTTGAAATAAGTCATAATTACCACATTCTGAGCAGTTTCAAAGTATCGCAAATCACATAAATCTATCCAATTCAACATAATACGCATGAATCCGTCCTCAAATGCACAAGATTCTGCGTTTCCAGCGAGTTATCAGCGTTTTTCCTGAGTCTCATTGAGAAATTTCTGACTGTGTAAATTTGCTAAGAAGTAAGATTTTGCTTCAAAAGTGCGTTATATGGCAGAATCTAGCACCAAATACCTCATATTTCGTGTTTTTAGAGTGCTCTTTGCAGTTTTACAAACTTCCGGATAGTTCGAAATCACGCTCTTCCGCGCAGATTTCCACAATCAAAAAGTTCATATTCCTATTCAGGACCTCTTAATATGTATAAATCTATCAAAAAAACATCATATTTCGTGTTTTCAGAGCGCTATCTTCAGTTATATGAAGTTTGAAGTAAGTCAAAATTACCACATTCTGAGCAGTTTCAAAGTATCGCAAATCACATAAATCTATCCAATACAACATAATACGCACGAATCCGTCCCCAAATGCACAAAATTTTGCGTTTCCAGCGAGTTATCAGCGTTTTTTCTAAGTCCCGTTGAGAAATTTTTGACTATGTGAATCTGCTCAGAAGCCAGATTTTGTTTCAAAAGTGCGTTATATGGTCGAATCTAGCACCAAATACATTATATTTCGTGTTTTTAGAGTGCTTCTTGCAGTTTTACAAACTTTGGAATAAGTCGAAATCACACTTTTCCGCGCAGATTTTCACAATCAAAAAGTTCATATTCCTATTCAGGACCTCATAATATATATGGATCTTCCAACAAAAACTTCATATTCTGTGTTTTCAGAGCGCTATCTGCAGTTATATGAAGTTTGAAATGAGTCAAAATTACCACATTCTGAGCAGTTTCAAAGTATCGCAAATCACATAAATCTATCCGATACATCATAATACGCATGAATCCGTCCTCAAATGCACGAGGTTTTGCGTTTCCAGCAAGTTATCAGTCTCGTTGAGAAATTTTTGACTTTGTAAATCAGCTCAGAAGCAAGATTTTGCTTAAAAAGTGCGTTATATGGCAGAATCTAGCACAAAATTCATCATATTCCGTGTTTTTAGAGTGCTATTTGCAGTTTTACAAACTTTGGAATAAGTCGAAATCACGCTCCTACGCGCAGATTTTCACAATCAAAAAGTTCATATTCCTATTCAGGATCTCATGATATGTATGAATCTATCGACAAAAACATCATATTTCGTGTTTTCAGAGCGCTATCTGCAGTTATATGAAGTTTGAAATAAGTAATCATTACCACATTCTGAGCAGTTTCAAAGTATCGCAAATCACATAAATCTATCCAATTCAACATAGTACGCATGAATCCGTCCTCAAATGCACAAGATTCTGCGTTTCCAGCGAGTTATCAGCGTTTTTCCTGAGTCTCATTGAGAAATTTCTGAATGTGTAAATCTGCTCAGAAGTAAGATTTTGCTTCAAAAGTGCGTTATATGGCAGAATCTAGCACCAAATACATGTTTTAGAGTGCTCTTTGCAGTTTTACAAACTCCCGAATAGTTCGAAAGCACGCTCTTCCGCGCAGATTTTCACAATCATAAGTTCATATTCCTATTCAGGACCTCTTAATATGTATGAATCTATCGACAAAAACATCATATTTCTTGTTTTCAGAGCGCTATCTGCAGTTATATGAAGTTTGAAGTGAGTCAAAATTACCACATACTGAGCAGCTTCAAGGTATCGCAAATCACATGAATCTATCCAATACAACATAATACGCAAAAATCCGTCCTCAAATGCAAAAAAGCATGATTTTGCTTTAAAAGTGCGTTATATGGCAGAATCTAGCTCCAAATACATCATATTTCGTGTTTTTAGAGTGCTCTTAGCAGTTTTGCAAACTTTCAAATGAGTCATAATCACGCTTTTCCACGCAGATTTTCACAATCAAAAAGTTCATATGCCTATTCAAGACCTCATAATATGTATGAAACTATCAACAGAAACATCAAATTTCGTGTTTTCAGAGCGCTATCTGCAGTTATACGAAGTTTGAAATAAGTCTAATTCACCACATTCTGAGCAGTTTGAAAGTATCGCAAATCACATAAATTCATCCGATACAACATAATACGCATGAATCCGTCCTCAAATGCGCAAAATTTTGAGTTTCCAGCGAGTTTTTAGCGTTTTCTCTGAGTCTCGTTGAGAAATTTTCACCTCTGTAAATCTGCTCAGAAGCAAGATTTTGTTTCTAAAGTGCGTTATATGACAGAATCTAGCACAAAATCCATCATATTTCGTGTTTTTAGAGTGCTATTTGCAGTTTTACAAACTTTGGAATAAGTCGAAATCACGCTCCTACGCGCAGATTTTCACGATCAGAAAGTTCATATTCCTATCCAGGACCTTATGATATGTATGAATCTATCGACAAAAACATCATATTTCGTGTTTTCAGAGCGCTATCTGCAGTTATATGAAGTTTGAAATAAGTCATAATTACCACATTCTGAGCAGTTTCAAAGTATCGCAAATCACATAAATCCATCCAATTCAACATAATACGCATGAATCCGTCCTCAAATGCACAAGATTCTGCGTTTCCAGCGAGTTATCAGCGTTTTTCCTGAGTCTCATTGAGAAATTTCTGACTGTGTAAATTTGCTCAGAAGTAAGATTTTGCTCCAAAAGTGCGTTATATGGCAGAATCTAGCACCAAATACATCATATTTCGTGTTTTTAGAGTGCTCTTTGCAGTTTTACAAACTTCCGGATAGTTCGAAATCACGCTCTTCCGCGCAGATTTCCACAATCAAAAAGTTCATATTCCTATTCAGGACCTCTTATTATGTATGAATCTATCAAAAAAACATCATATTTCGTGCTTTCAGAGCGCTATCTGCAGTTATATTAAGTTTGAAGTAAGTCAGAATTACCACATTCTGAGCAGTTTCGAACTATCGCAAATCACATGAATCTATCCAATACAACATAATACGCACGATTCCGTCCCCAAATGCACAAAATAATGCGTTTCCAGCGAGTTATCAGCGTTTTTTCTGAGTCTCGTTGAGAAACTTTTGACTCTGTGAATCTGCTCTGAAGCAAGATTTTGCTTTAAAAAAGCGTTATATGGCAGAATCTAGCACCAAATACATCATATTTTGTGTTTTTAAAGTTCTATTTGCAGTTTCACAAACTTTGGAATAAGTGGAAATCACGCTTTTCCGCGCAGATTTTCACAATCTAAAAGTCCATATTCCTATTCAGAACCTCATAATATGTATGGATCTATCGACAAAGACATCATATTTCGTGTTTTCAGAGCGCTATCTGCAGTTATATGAAGTTTGAAATAAGTCAAAATTTTCACATTCTGGGCAGTTTCAAAGTATCGCAAATCACATAAATCTATCCAATACATACAATATAATACGCATGAAGCCGTTTTTAAATGCACAAAATTTTGCGTTTCCAGCGATATATGAGCGTTTTTTCTGAGTCTCGTTGAGAAATTTTTGACACTGTAAATCTGCTCAGAAGAAAGATTTTGCTTCAAAAGTTCGTTATATGGCAGAATCTAGCACCAAATACATCATATTTCGTGTTTTTAGAGTGCTCTCTGCTGTTTTACAAACTTTGGAATAAGTCGAAGTCACGCTTTTCCGCGCACATTTTCACAATCAAAAGTTCATATTTCCATTCAGGACCCCATAATATGTATGAATCTATCGACAAAAACATCATATTTCGTGTTTTCAGAGCGCTATCTGCAGTTATATGAAGTTTGAAATAAGTCAAAATTACCACATTCTGAGCAGTTCCAAAGTATCGCAAATCACATGAATCTATCCAATACAACATAATACGCATGAATCCGTCCTCAAATGCACAAAATTTTGCGTTTGCAGCGAGTTATCAGTGTTTTTTTTGAGTCTCGTTGAGAAATTTTTGACTCTGTAAATCTGCTCTGAAGCAAGATTCTGCTTCAAAAGTGCGTTATATGGCAGAATCCAACACAAAATACATCATATTTCGTGTTTTTAGAGTGCACTTTCAGTTTTACCAACTTTGGAATAAGTCGAAATCACGCTTTTCCGCGCACATTTCCACAATCAAAAAGTTCATGATTATATTCAGGACCCCATTATATGTATGAATCTATCGACAAAAACATCATATTTCGTGTTTTCTGAGCGCTATATGCAGTTATATAAAGTTTGAAATAAGTCAAAATTACCACATTCTGAGCAGTTCCAATGTATCGCAAATCACATGAATCTATCCAATACAACATAATACGCATGAATCCGTTCTCAAATGCACATAATTTTGCGTTTGCAGCGAGTTATCAGTGTTTTTTTTGAGTCTCGTTGAGAAATTTTTGACTCTGTAAATCTGCTCTGAAGCAAGATTCTGCTTCAAAAGTGCGTTATATGGCAGAATCTAACACCAAATACATCATATTTCGTGTATTTGGAGTGCTATTTGCAGTTTTACAAACCTTGGAATAAGTCAAAATCACGCTTTTCCGCGCAGATTTTCACAATCAAAAAGTTCATATTCCTATTCAGGACCTCATAATATGTATGAATCTATCGACAAAAACAACATATTCCGTGTTTTCATAGCGCTATCTGCAGCTATATGAAGTTTGAAATAAGTCAAAATTACCACATTCTGAGCAATTTCAAACTATCGCAAATCGAATAAATCTAGACAATACAACATGATACGCATGAATCCGTTCTCAAACGCACATAATTTTGCATTTCCAGCAAGTTATCAGCGTTTTTTTCTGAGTCTCGTTGAGAAATTTTTGACTCTGTAAATCTGCTGAGAAGCAAGATTCTGCTTCAAAAGTGCGTTATATGGAAGAATCTAGCGCCAAATACATCATATTTCGTGTTTTCAGAGTGCTCTTTGCAGTTTTACAAACTTTGGAATAAGTCGAAATCACGCTTCTCCGCGCAGATTTTCACAATCAAAAAGTTAATATTCCTATTTAGGACCTCATAAAATGTATAAATCTATCGACAAAAACATCATATTTCGTGTTTTCAGAGCGCTACCTGCAGTCATATGAAGTTCGAAATAAGTCAAAATTACTACATTCTGAGCACTTTTAAAGTACCGCAGATCACATTAATCTATCCAATACAACATAATACGCATGAATCCGTCCTCGAACGCACAAAATTCTGCGTCTCCAGCGAGTTATCAGCGTTTTTTCTGAGTCTTGTTGAGAAATTTTGGACTCTGTAAATCTGCTCAGAAGCAAGATTTTGCTTTAAAAGTGCGTTATATAGCAGAATCCAGCACCAAATACATCATATTTCTTTTTTTCAGAGTGCTATTTGCAGTTTTACAAACTTTGGATTGAGTCGAGATCACGCTTTTCCGCGCAGATTTTCATAATCAAGAAGTACTTATTTCTATTCAGGACCTCATAATATGAACGAATCTATCGACAAAGACATCATATTTCGTGTTTTCAGAGCGCTATCTGCAGTTATATGAAGTTTGAAATAAGACAAAATTACCATATTCTGAGCAGTTCCACAGTAGTAGTAGGGAGACAAGAACTCGCGGCCGCGACCTTCATTTGAATCCAATTAATTCGGCGTCAGCCCCGCGGCCATATGTCTAATCATCACGGATGTTTTTGATTCCCTCTAATTAACGGGTAATGACTTTTCAATTATTTGAATATTTTGATTGCACGTTTATAAATTGTTATTGAGTTATTCTGAATATTTCAGTTAAAGTATGTTTAATTTTGGATATTTGAAAGTATAATATCAATATAATGTGATTAAAATAGAGTACCGTTCTGTATAGCTGTAGGAACTTTGAATTTCCAAATAATAACTAAATTAAAAGATATATTTCACCTGAAACTAAAGTGTAGGGAACAAATTGAGAAGAATGAGTACTTAGTAAAATACTTTGAAATGAAGAGAGTTTTTTCCGTGATTAAACAATTTATTAAAATTTAAAATATATATAACTAGCCTACCCGCAACATTTTCACACCATAGGGATATGAAGTGATCCTATCAACTAGCCTACGTTTCATAAAGATTACATTAAATTTTTTTGTTTCTTCCTCAGTAACTACCTTATGATCTAATGTACACCTTATATTATAATTATTAATTACTACATTACTATTATTCACACCCAATATCAAGTCTTTAATACATTTAAAATTAATTTTAAAGGAGTTTTTATAGCTCAAAGTGACTCCTTTAACCTTACAAACTTCTTCAATACATCCATTCACCGGAGAAAAGATCTTATACGCGTAATTTTTAGGGCCTCCACAGACGAATTCTTTTATATATGACCCGCGACCATAACAAACCAATTCGTCGGTTGAATCTCCTAAATATTTTCCGGTATCTGGTTTATATTGCCCTGGCGAATGGATATAGATAACAGAGGCTGTATCATAATACAAAACTCTATTATCTAATTTATATAAGTATTTGTAAAGTTCAAGGCGTGCCTGGGCGGTGGTAAATGCGGCTATCACACAGTTGACGGTGGGAAGCTGTTCCACGGACTCATCTTGGTACTGCCAGTTCACGTACAACGCCTGATCACCCGCAGGAATAATCCGATGGACAATAATCGCAGGATTGACCAGTAGATCGTGAAGCTCTGAGGGTGATGAGACTGCCGTCGTACGTGGCCTATTTTCAGCTTGAGCAAATTTACCTGAGAAACACACAAACAGATCAATTAACAATGAATCGGAATAATGAAAAAAGCTTGTCTTACCCCATAGTGAGTTCAACGAAATTTTAGCAACCGCTCGTTTTCCAGGGTTCTTCACAATGGCATCTGCATCAAGCTGAATATTTTCATTAACAAAAAAGTCTTTGATGTAGGCAGCTTTCGACTCGTCCGTGGTACAATCCTCCGGATACCCTGAAGCTTCTTGCTTGATTTTTTGAAAGTTGTCGATGTACTCGACAAATATACCCCCCGTCTTGAAAGCTTTGTTGTATTGGGTAATCTCATAATGCCAAACCTCAAGCACTTTGATTATTTTATAACCATACCGTACTGCTGCTTTAACCTCATCAGCAACCCACGTACCGGTAAATTGTCGAGCGTCATCGTCATGTGTACAGTCACCTTGCTCTAAATTGTCGCAACATGACCGACACAACACAAACATAAGTTTACCATGAACTTTCCTTGGTAATACAGGATGGTATAAATTCGTAGGAGCTAAAACGGTACATTTTATCAATCCTTCAACCTGGTCAATATTATTGGCCGGACACAAAGAGTCGCATTCAGAGTCCACCAAATTTTGCGGGTGGCCGATCGGGTATTTGCCGTATTTGCAAATGTAGGGATACAATGAACATACATCGACATATTTGATTTTCTGATCATTCACACATGTTTTATGAAGTACAGTATTGCCTGTGCGTCCCCCATATAGAGCGTCGCGAGGCTGCAACGGTAAATGATTTAACAGCTGATGGTTTTTTAATTCTTTCGCCAAGTCTTTATGCTCTTTTAAATAATTTCTAAATTCACACTCCCAAATACTTATTAAATTATAGCCTAAATTTTGATTTTTTTCCAATTTACGCGATGTACTCTCATAGCGGAGATCCATGGTTTCTTTTGTCGTGCTATAAATCGGATTGTCGCGGTTCGTTTTATAACAGCTTCTGCAGCCATGCCAGAAGCAGCCTAAAAACTCAAACACTTATTTATCGCGCGCAAAAAAACCATCAACTTTCAAATTACTTCCAAGCACAGCCTCCAATCCCCGCGCTGCATGCTGGATAATTATTCCGCGCCTATTCTCTTAAGATACTAGCCATTGCAACGCAATTCTAGACTGATTATCTCTGAATCTATAGCCGTTAAGAGGGATAATACCTATTGTTTGAGGCTTTAAAAATAAGCGTCGGAATACCTTATCACACGCAGACGCTATGGTCACGGCCTCTGAAAATGGGCAAACTTTGCAATCGTCTGAAAAGGTTTGGCGAAATTTTGTACAAGAACGACGCAATATATCAACGTCGCTCACGCAATACTCTACCAATTCACGCTGCATATCAAACACGGCATTACTTTCGACCTGTTGTTCTTCGTACCATTCCATAAATTTCAACCGCTCAGAACAATTCATAGTGTCCACCCCGTAATATTTAGCTAGAGGCAGAAGTCCTCCGTAATTCGTATTATCAGCTGTATTAAATAAATAAGGAAAATATCCTTTTTCAATTGAAGCTAACAAGCTCATAGCTTTGGGTAAAGCTGACAATGACATTGTCATGTGGTTCAATGAATCAATGAATCTAATGTTCTTGTTAATTTCAATCAATAGGGTTTTATTACCGTTCAATATTGATTCTGGTTTCAAATTCATATTCTCTACTAAATATTTTAGAATAAATTGCGCGTCGAAAGATTTAGCATTATGAGCGATGCATGTAATAGAAGAAAATGAAGTTCGCGGGGCCAAAACATATAAAATAAAATTTCTAACAGGATCTTGCCTAAATATCATCTGCCGAATGCCACATGCATCGCAAAAAAATTTCAAATCGTTCATATAACAACATTTAGAGCATGATTGCTGTGCTACACACAGATTCACTTTATGTTCGCTCTGTCCGTCAGTTTTTTCATCTTGCTGGGTCTCAAAGTCATAGTGAACGAATAAAGTTTTGTCTTTTACCTGGTTCTTGTCCGTTTGTATGTAACATCTATGTTCCGGCTGTTGATACGAATCACAAAGCCGGCAGTATATTTCTCCACAAACATGATTTTTATCTTTTTCAGCATTAACAGTCTTGAAACATTTACGGCATGCATGTAATATTTTACATACCGTTTTTTTGTGATTGATATAACAACCGGGTCCTTGAAATTGTCTGTGGCACACGTCGCATTTAACTATTTGCGGAGTACGACAGCATGCTGGTGATTTTCTACAAAATGTACAGATATTGCTACAAGTATGACCTATTACATTATTATATGCAACATGACATAATTCGCAGAAATAACGGCATGAAAATGCTGCATTTAAACTCTTTATTACCGAATAATGATTCTGATAATGCAACAGGTTTAACCGTGGAAGATTTTGACCTGGTGCACCTTCAAAAACAACGTCACCCCGTATTATATTCATATACACAAATGTTATATTGACTATAATGCCGTTGAAATTCTATTAACTCAGGTATACCCGCACCCTTTTCACTTATTTTGATACCTGTTTTAATCAAAAGCTCCTGTACTCTCGTATTCTGAATAGTGTTATTGTCCATGCACACATACCTGAAATGTGGGTCTTTAGTGGCAAAGGATCCGGCAACGATAAGGGCTCGCGGAAGACAGAGATTATCCCCATTATTTATCTCGACGATACCGTGCTTCCGTCGACATAATTCTGCAAAGCTTAATCCACGCCCTTTGAGCGCTTTACCATTTCCTCGAGGCATCGAAACATGTGTCAATTCCATGGTGAAATGCCCATCAGAAAACATTTCAGCATTGCTCTGCAGAATTTTATAAATGGCATCCCACAGTACGTCGACATGAACTTGATCGCGGGGGCGAAAGCTGACCCAGGCCGGTCCGTTTTCCAAGCGGGGGGTGTGAAAAGTAAAACCGACAAAGTCGGCAGAGTTCATCCCGTCTAATGCTTCTTCTAGAACCTGAAAATTGATTGCAAAATGTTGAAAAACCTGAATAATCCCCTCTGTGTTGATATGTAAATGTATGTATATATATATATGATTAATATAAATTTTTTATACCTGTTGGATGCTTCCGTGGAACCAATTAATGGAGTTTTCTCTCTCCGGAGGATCCAACAGTTTGAAGGTCACGCGTCTTCCCTTCAACGCGAATCTTTTCACGTGATGCTCGGTGTCTTCTATAATTTCATACCGACGGGTGGCGCCTCCCCCAGTTTGATAAACGCTGCTACCTCCCGTGGGGTCGGCGAGTGATTTTTGCAACAAATCCTCGCAGATATTGAAGAATCTTTGGTAATCAACTTCCTCGACGGTTGAAGATTTTTCAGACAGCGCCGCTTCTATAATTCCTCTTTATATTTCAAAGAAACAATCAAAATTTTCTTGCGAAGTCACATTGATTTGGATCAATATTGATTTGACATCGTCTAAATACGATCTGAATGAAACCACAAAACTTCTGCCCTTCATACAACGGCTCTTTCTATGCGCGTGATCAAGGTAATTAGGTAAAGTCATTGGGAAATTTTCCGAAAGTGAAATAGTTATTTGGAAAAAATTTCTGTTTGGAACAAATATGTAAAAATGTTTATAAATTGAAAAATATATCAATTATTAATAATATGGAATGTTCGAAACGAGGAATAATGGTTGGGTATTTCAATTGATAGTTATCAAAATCATGTTTAAGTAATATTCATTTTCTGCCTGAAGACCACCACCACCACCACCACCAATACAAATTGTGACATTATACAATTAGTTTTCTCTTACTATTTATGAAATTGTCAACACGTGTTAAATCTTTCTTCATTTTATAATTATAATAGATGAACATCTCTGTTAAAACGTCTTTAAAAACAGCATTGCTTGCTGTGACGCACTGGAGCAAACTATACTCTAGTGCCTTGTTAAATCGTAATTTATAAATTACTGAGTCCTGCAGTAATTTTTCATAATCAGCCATCAGGGCTCTTTCCATCATTTCAAAATTCCGGACCATTTTTCTCAACCGCGCTTCAAGCTCTAATAATATTTGCACGTTCAAACAATTGAACACAAAAAACGTGTCTCCCCTTCGTAACCGCAGCTGTTTTCGGGGTAACAAACTAATGTCAACATCCCCCGCCTTGAAAATACTCCGCATATCTTCTGCGAACACATTTCTTTCAATTGCAGCTCTCGCAAAACATCGAAAAAAATATCAAAATCGGTATCGATATAGTTCTTAGTTTGGGCGTTACCAAACAGCCGCATTTTCACGTTAAAATTGTTATTGGCGTCAAGCCCCACAGCAACGTACCGCTTCAGTTCCAGGTCTAGGGAATACGTCTTGCAATGTAGCAGTCGGGCCTTATTGTCGCGAGAATCTTGACTGATAGGCATCGCGAATGCTGTTATCGGCGCTGACCTGACCAAAAGAGCAAGATGCGTATCCCGTAGAAAGGTATCCACGCTGCCCGCATTCTTCAACTGATGTTTTAGATTGTTTTGGTGAGGGCCCCTCTTGAGAATCATCGCTTGAGAAGCACGGTGGTGAAGAAACCCTCGGGATGGTGCTCTCTTTGTCGTCGTCTAGACAGAAGACATCGGAGTCGTCGGTGTCAACATCTTCGGGCGTTGGGGACGGTATTATTACCATAGACGATGCCACCGAGCCTAGTGACGGCAGCGGACTGGATGATTGTGGAGAAACCCGCAGGACGGTGTCCTTTCCGTTGTCATCCAGACAGACGATCGCTGAGTCATCGCTGTCAACATCTTCGGGTGCTGGTGACTGAATTATCATTATTTCCGAGTCATTCTCTAGCGACGGCATCGAAGGCAGCGGATCTGATGAGGACGGTTGAGGCTCGGGTGTGGACACCATCGACGGTGATGGCGTATACCGCAATCGTTGAGAACGGCTGTGATAATCTTAACAATTAGACAATGGAAATCGGTGAAGTATATGTACATCATTCAATAACAATAATTTTATTCAGACCAGAAGATCTGAATTAATGGATAGTTGAGAAAAAAATTTCACTCACCGTTTTCGCAGAGAAACCAGGCTCTTAGAACTCATGATGATGATGTTTATAGGCAGATACAACAGCAGGATAACAGAAAATTCGAACGGTACTTATTTTCAATACTCATCCCATATTTCTATGTATTTCTAGCCGCGACGTCACGAATCGAAAGTTTGGGAAATACCCAACTTTCGAATTTCCACCCCGTACCAATGACAGAAGAAATGTGAAAATTCTAGCTTCAAAATACACTAGTTCCCTGAAAAATTATATTTAAAACTATATTTTTAACATGAAGTGGATAAAATAAAAATTTGAAAGTATAAACTTTCTAAGTTGTTTTTGAAAAAACGATGAAGGCTGAATCATTCTAGGAGTCTAGGTTGAACCTCTTCAAAAATAAATAGAATATTTCAACTTTCTGAATTATTTTTGAATTTTTTGTGTATAAATAAACAGAACAGTGTCTTGCAAAGCCATTGTTTTCAAATTATCCATAGAAATCATACTGAAACATAACAAGGTAGTATTTCTAATTTCTATTGTTTCAATAGCCGTAATTAATTCATTGTCTATTTATATTTCAAGCTGGACTTATCAAAAATAAATCAAAGAGGCCAATTGAGCAACATGAAACCCCGAAAAAAATTAACGGAATTAGAGATGAATAAAAAATATCAACTAACTGATATTCGCGCTGTGAAGACGGGATTTGGCAGAAAAATTGTTGCAGAATGTGAAGAATTTATAACATATCTTCCGGCACGATTCGACGATTTGACGGACGAAGAAATATCAAGTTTGAAAAAATCGATTGCTCGTAGGTGTATAAAATATACAGGCTCAAGAGATTTTGGTGGTGGTAAACAAGCTAGACTTGTAGAATTTGTTGAGATGTAAAATCTGCTTTAAGAAAGTGATGTGAATATTTTTCTTAATAAAATATATATATATATATATATATATATATATATATATATATATATATATATATATATATATATATATATATATATATATATATATATATATATATATATATATATATATATATATATATATATATATATATATATATATATATATATATATATATATATATATATATATATATATATATATATATATATATATATATATATATATATATATATATATATATATATATATATATATATTAATCTTACAAAAAAAAACTCTTTATTGATTATATTTAGTTAGCTCACATTGTCACAGCCACTTAGTATTGTTGATAGCTTCTGTTTGTAAACGTGTGCACAAAATTCAAACACCCGTTTTCTGCAATTATTGCAGGGCCCAGCGGTAGCGGAAAATCATTTTTTGTCGATAATTTCATAAAAAATATTGACGCTCTGAGTGATACTAGTTTTCGAAAAATATTTTGGCATTATGGCACGTGGCAGAACTTATATGATAAAATGAAAGGTGTCGAATTTCACGAAGGCTTACCGAATGTAGAGAATATTGACGGATCATATCCGCAGTTACTTATTATCGATGATTCGATGAGAGAAGCTGACGATCGTATTGTAGACATATTTACGAAATGGTCACATCATAAAAATTTGTCTGTCTTTTTCCTCACTCAAAATTTGTTCCATCAGGGTAGAGGACAAAGAGACATTTCTCTCAATGCAAATTATATCATATATTTTAAAAACCCTCGTGCTAAAGCTCAAATTCAGCATTTATCACGTCAAGTTTTCCCTGAAAATGTCAAGTTTATACAAGAGTCTTATACCGATGCGACCTCAAGACCCCATGGGTATTTGATTCTTGATCTCAAACAAAATACTCCAGATTGGTTGCGCTTTCGTACGTCACGGGAGGGATTAACATATATTTACCTACCTAAAAAAACCTATCAATATTCCTGTAAAAACATGCCGGAGATTATTTCATAAAAATGAGTGCAACTGTAACAACCAATGCTAAATTTTTACGTGCTCTACACAAACTGAAACCTAAATACAGACTAGCATTATTAAAACATACGGATTGTGATTCTGTTGAATGTATTTGCGAATGTGCTTATAATATACTTCACGGTAAGATCTCTCTTAGTCGGAAGCAGCAGGCTACATTAGGAAGACATAAAAATATTTTGAGAAAATTAGTAAAACGCGGTGACGACTGGAAAAAGAAAAAACGTGTTTTGGTACAGTCTGGTGAAGCATTCCTGCCTTTTCTATAAGCTCCCGTTTTGACAGGCGTCTTGAGTTCTCTATTCAGTAAGGATTAAATATGGAACATACCAAGAAAATGGTGTTAATATCTCCTGAAAATCTGAATCGTATGCAAAATAATATAAAAGAAGATGAAAATATAGCGACACAGTTGAATAAAGATATGAAAGATGTCTTGAAACAGAATTTACCTGAGTACGAGAAGTGGAAAATGTATCAAGAAATTTTGCAAAGATATTTATTTTTCCAGAATCAAAATAGGGAACCTATAAAATTACCTATAGAAAATGAATCCTTCCCAGAACCTTATGAGCCTGTAAAGAAGATAGACGATACTGAATTTCTTATTAATGTCATTCCTAAAACACATCGCGAAAAAGCACGTCTTCTCGTAGAGAGATTGAAATTGAATAAAATCATTAGTTGGGATGAGAAAGGTGTAGTTTCCATTCACAAGGATCCAATTCCCAACTCTAATATTCCTGATTCAATAGGAGATATTGTGAGATATAAGAAAAATAATAATCCTATTGGGTAGGGAATTTTTTTATCTGTGTTGAAAGATATAAATATTCCTAAGGAATTGATAAGCAATCCGCAAAGAATTAAATATCTGACAAAAGAATTGTATAGTAAGACACCAGCCGCGGAAACAAAGAAAGCAAAACGTGTCAATAAATCTATTTTGTTTGAGGACGATTCCGATACTGAGACTCATTTGAAAGATAATAAGAAAAGTGGAAACGCTTTCCATTTTCATGATGAATACAGAATTATCTAAAATATATTTTGACCCCGCGCCTCCGGCCGGTTTTTCAGGCGTAAACAATCTTATAGGAACAATGAAAGGTAAATACGATTCGAGTGTGATTAAAAAATGGATAAGTTCACAAGACGCATATACATTGCATAAGCCAGTTAGAAAAGAATTTAACAGGAATAAATACAGAGTTTCAAATATTAACGATCTTTTCCAAGCGGATCTTAATGACTTGAGAAAGTTGAGCCGATTCAATGATAATTACAAATACATTCTTACGGTTATTGACATATTCAGTCGATATGCTTGGGCTGTCCCCTTGTTCGACAAAACCCCGTCATCCGTCGTGAAAGCATTTAAAATCATATTTAGAGAAAGAAAACCCATATATCTACAGACTGATAAGGGATCTGAGTTCATTGCAGCTGAAGTGAAATCATTTTTAATTGACAATAACGTAAAATTTCATGTGACACATAATCCCGATGTGAAGGCTTGTCTCGTGGAAAGGTTCAATCGTACACTGAAAACTAGAATGTATCTCTATTTTACATACAAAAACAAATTCAGATATATCGATGTATTGCAGAAACTTGTAAAATCTTATAATAAAACAAAACACCGATCGATCTATATGGCTCCGTGTGATGTGAACGATACTAATGTTTTGCAGGTATGGAGATACCAGAATCCCGTGTCACATAGTTTAAAGAAGAAAATTAATAAATTTGAAATTGGGGATATTGTTCTGTTATCAAAATATAAAAATTTATTTGAAAAGGGATACAAAGCAAATTGGAGTGAAGAATTATTTAGAACATATTCCATAAGTAGAAGAAACCCTGTGGTATATAAATTGAAAGATTTAGACGACGATATGATAGATGGCACTTTTTATGCCCCCGAATTACAAAAAGTGCATATTAATTTGTAGACAGAGTACAAAATAGATAAAATTATGGCGACAAAAGGTTCGGGGATCAGAAAGGAACTACTTGTCAAGTGAAAAGGTTACAGCGATAAATTTAATCCTTGGATTCCTGCAAATACTTTACTTATCTTGAGAAATGAATGATGAGGAAATTTTCATAACACTACCTAGCAATAGTTCAGCTGAATATTTCCCAGATAACAAAACAACAAAATTTACTACCCAGTTACCTCAAAATATAAAATTAGAAGGAACATGGGAGGTTGCTTTATCGGAAATAATTTATCCGTGTACATTTTATAATATCAACGATGGAGAGAATGAAGTCTTTATACATGTTAAAAATATGAGGAGTCAGAAAGAGGATGAGATGCATAACATGACCCGATGAAATTATAGGAGGAAAACTTCCTTCAAAAAATTATGAAGATATTGATAAAGTGTTACACGAAATGAATGAGGATACGTTGAATAATAAATATGTAGCGTTTTAGTATAGCAAATCTGGTAAACGTGTACAAGCTAGTTTTGAAAAAATGAAATTTACTCGATGAAATTATCACCAAGATTAGCGCTTCAATTGGGATACTCCCCGTTTTGTGATCTGTATCAAAATGAATCCTCAATCAATTTACCCAATTTGATGTTGGGTATACCGCCTCAAATATTCGTCTATTGCGATATCATCGAGCCTCAATTTGTTGGAGACGTAGTCACCCCTCTTTTGAGAATAGTTCATATTGAAACCGAAAATTATGTGTTTGGTTCTAATAGGACATTATCATATACGAGACCTCACTTCGTACCTGTTTTAAGTCGTGAATTTTCAAATATTGAAATAGATATAAGATGTACAAATGGGAATTCGGCGCCATTCCGCTTTGGAACCCTATGTGTGAAACTTCATTTTCGCCGAGCACCATGAAAAACTGCCCATACCAAAAATATTATTATTTGCAAGCAGGAAGTGGTATTGGCGCTGTATACAGAGGAAGTCAGTTTCAGCGTGGTCACGGTATTGGGAGTTTTTCTAGCGGCCTATTTAGAAGTATTTTTCCGGTGATAAAGAAAGGATTGGGGGTAGTTGGAAGAGAAGCATTGAATACAGGCGCTCATTTTCTGGGAGATTCAAGTGGAAATCAGCCGATTAGAGGATCTTCCAATGATCGGATCAAAGAGGCGGGGATTAATCTGAAACGTAAAGCCGAAAACAAAATTGAAAAATTGATGGATGGCTCAAGCTATAAAAGGAGAAAGCAGAGCAAAAGACTCGTTCACTCTTAGCCATTATCGGCTACAGTAAAGAATAAAAAATCTGCTAGACCCGTTGACATTTTTGATTGAAATGGCTTTCTTACATGCACAATCTTGCGAGTGTATAAAAACCGAATTAGATCTATTTGCTATTCCGCCAACACGAACAAGTATTGAAAATGGAAAATGGGTTAATTATGAGCCGTTATCTTCAATCACCGAGGATGGACCTCTTGAATTTGTAGTACCTGGTCTTGGTGATGATTACATTGATTTCTCGCAAACAATGCTGTACTTAAATGCAGATATCTTAAAAGCCGATAATACTTCATTGACCGACACGGATGATGTTGCACCTGGTAATAACTGGTTACATCCAATTTTCTGTCAAGTTGATCTGTATTTGAATCAAAAATTAATATCTCCTCCGAACAACACCTATGGTTACAGAGCATACATTGAGACTTTATTGAATTATGGCACCGATGCAAAACGCACCCATCTTACCTTGGCTCTTTGGTATGCAGATAAAGCTAATAATATGAATAATACGGATGTGGGAGGAAATCCTGGATACGAGAAACGAAACAAATATGTTGAAAATAGTAAAAGTGTTGATATGATCGGTCATCTTCATGTAGATATATTCAATCAAGAGAAATTCCTACTCAACGGTGTTGAATTACGATTGAGGCTAGTACGTGCGCGTGATAGTTTTCAGTTAATCTCAAGTGGTTCAAACTATAAAGAACATATTAATGGAGCTACGTTACTTGTTCGGCGTGTAAAATTAAATCCTAGTATTTTGCTGGCACATAATAAAGCATTAGAACTAGCAACAGCCAAGTATCCTATCACCCGGGCTGAGGTGAAAGCAATTACCATCGCCGCGGGGGTCCAGGGCAAATCCCTTGATAATATCTTTCTTGGACAGCTTCCTAAGCGATGAATAATCGGATTTGTTTCTAATAAAGCATTTAACGGCGATTTTACAGCAAACCCATACAACTTTGAAAATTTTAATATAAATTATCTATCTCTATGTGTTAATGGCCAACAGTTACCTTCTAAGCCGCTTCAGCCTTCATTTGGCGATAATAACACCCATATTCAAATGTATAACACATTATTTTCTGGAACGGGAATTCACTTTTCAAATACGGGGCACAAGATCACAAGAGAGGACTACCCATACGGTTATTTTCTATCAGCATCCGATTCAACACCCGACCTAGGAGCGAATTCGATGGAACATTGGAATTTGACAGGTCATGGATCCTTAAGAATCGAAGTAGGGTTTGAGCGAGCACTTACCCAGACAGTGAATTGTGTAATTCACGCAGAGTTTGATAATATAATAGAAATCAATAAGCATAGGAACGTAATTGTAGACTATGGTAGTTGAGCATTCAAATGTATTTATTATTGATAAATATAGATTAATTAAAATGTTATTTAATTGCATATATATATATTCTCTCTTATTTACATTTCCGGGTTAGTTTCAAATTGACAGTCATCGCGTTGAAAGAAATGAATGCTGCTTTCATCAAGAATATATTTCAAAGTTATTTCAGGAATAAAAGTAATAACGGAGTATACGCGGCCAATAAACTACCGCATTATGTTAATTTTCCATGCACCCTTATCGTTAATTCTGAACCGGACACACATCCAGGAACGCATTGGCCCGCCGTATTCATAGATAGACAAGAAAATGGAATGTTTTTTGACAGTTTTGGACGACCGCCATATGTAAGAGAACATATCCGTTTTCTACGAAGGAATACACGACGATGGACATATAATACTTACATGCTGCAAAATTACACTTCATCCGTTTGTGGTTATAATTGTTTGATGTATTTGTTATTTAGAATGAACTCTTACACACATTTGGATTTTGTCAATTTATTCAAAATGTATGATACCTCGGAAAATGATGAATTTGTAAAATAAATGTTCTATTATTATTTTCATGGATAATTATTTCATCTGTATATTTCTAAGCATTACGATAAAAGTATTTCACTAAGTACTCATTCTTTCCAATTTGTTTCCTACACTTTCGTTTCAGGTGAAATATATCTTTTAATTTTTTGGAAATTCAAAGTTCCTACAGCTAAACAGAACGGTACTCTATTTTAATCACATCATATTAATATTATACTTTCAAATATCCAAAATTGAACATACTTGAACTGAAATATTCAGCATAACTCAATAACAATTTATAAATGTGCAATCAAAATATTCAAATAATTGAAAAGTCATTAACCGTTAATTAGAGGGAATCAAAAACATCCGCGATAATTAGACATATGGCCGCGGGGCTGAGGCCGAATTAATTGGATTTAAATGAAGGTCGCGGCCGCGAATTCTTGTCTCCCTACTACTCAAAGTATCGCAAAATCTCATAAATCTATCCGATACAACATGACACGCATGGATCCGTCCTCCAATGCACAAAATTTGGCGTTTCCAGCGAGGTATCAGCGTTTCTTCTGAGTCTCGTTGAGAAATCTTTGACTTTGTAAATCTGCTCAGAAGCAAGATTTTGCTCCAAAAGTGTGGTATATGAAAGAATCTAGCGCCAAATACATCATATTTCGTGTTTTCAGAGTGCTCTTTGCAGTTTTACAATTTTTGGAATAAGTCGAAATCACGCTTTTCCGCGCAGATTTTCACAATCAAAAAGATCATATTCCTATTGAACACCTCATAATATGTACGAATCTATTGACAAAAACATCGTATTTTGTGTTTTTAGAGCGCTATCTGCAGTTATATGAAGTTTGAAATAAGTCAAAATTACTACATTCAGAGCATTTTTAAAGTATCGCAAATCACATAAGTCTATCCAATACAACAAAATACGCATAAATCCGTCCTTGAATGCACAAAATTATGCGTTTCCAGCGAGTTATCAGCGTTTTTTCTGAGTCTTGTTGAGAAATTTTTGACTCTGCAAATCTGCTCAGAAGTAAGATTTTGCTTCAAAAGTGCGTTATATAGCAGAATCTAGCACCAAATACATCATATTTCGCGTCTTTAGAGTGCTATTTGCAGTTTTACAAACTTTGGAATAAGGCGAAATCACGCTCTTCCTCGCGAATTTTCACAATCAAAAAGTTCATATTCCCATTCAGGACCTCATAATATGTATGAATCTATCAACAAAAACATTATGTTTCGTGTTTTCAGAGCGCTATCTGCAGTTATATGAAGTTTGAAATAAGTCAAAATTATCACATTCTGAGCAGTTTCAAAGTATCGCAAATCACAAGAATCTATCCAATACAACATAATACGCTTGAATCCGTCCTTACATGCACTAATTTTTGTTTTTCCAGCGAGTTATCAACGTTTTTTCTGAATCTCGTTGAGAAATTTCTGACCCTGTAAATCTGCTCAGAAGCAAGATTTTGCTTCAAAAGTGCGTTATTTGGCAGAATCTGTTACCAAATACATCATATTTCGTGTTTTTAGAGTGCCATTTGCAGTTTTACAAACTTTGGTATAAGTCGAAATCAAGCATTTCCGCGCAAGATTTTCACGATCAAAAAGTTCATATTCTTATTCAGGACCTCATTATATGTATGAATCTATCGACAAAAACATCATATCTCGTGTTTTCAGAGCGCTATCTGCAGTTATATGAAGTTTGAAACCAGTCAAAATTACCACATTATGAGCAGTTTCAAAGTATCGCAAATTACATAAATCTATCCAATACAACATAATACGCATGAATCCGTCCCCAAATGCACAAAATTTTGCGTTCCCAGCGAGTTATCAGCGTTTTTTTTGAGTCTCGTTGAGAAATTTTTGACTCTGTAAATCTGCTCTGAAGCAAGATTTTGCTTCAAAAGTGCGTTATATGGCAGAATCTAGCACCAAATACATCATATTTTGTGTTTTTAGAGTGCTATTTGAGGTTTTACAAACTTTGGATTAAGTCGAAATCACGCTTTTCCGCGCAGATTTTTACAATCAAAAAGTACAATTCTTATCTAGGACCCCATAATATGTATGAATCCATCGACAAAAACATCATATTTCGTGTTTTTAGAGCGCAATCTGCAGTTATATGAAGTTTGAAATAAGTCAAAAAACCACATTCTGAGCAGTTCCAAAGTATCGCAAATCACATAAATCTATCCAATGCAACATAATACGCATGAATTCATGCTCGAATACACAAAATTTTGCGTTTCCAGTGAGTTATCAGCGTTTTTTCTGAGTCTCGTTGAGAAATTTTTGACCCTGTAAATCTGCTCAGAAGTAAGATTTTGCATCAAAAGTCGGTTATATGGCAGAATTCAGCATCAAATACATCGTATTCAATGTTTTTAGAGTGCTCTCTGCAGTTTTACAAACTTTGGAATAAGTCGAAATCACGCTTTTCCGCGCCATTTGTCACAATCAAAAAGTTCATATTCCTATTCAGGACCTCAAAATATGTATGAATCTTTTGACAAAAATATCATATTACGTGTTTTCAAAGCGCTATCTGCAGTTATATGTAGTTTGAAATGAGTCAAAATTACCACATTCTGAGCAGTTTTAAAGTATCGCAAATCACATAAATCTATCCAATACAGCATAATACGCATGAATTTGTCCTCAAATGCACAAAATTTTGCGTTTCCAGCGAGTTATCAGCGTTTTTCCTGTATCGTTGAGAAATTTTTGACTCTGTGAATCTGCTCAGAATCAAGATTTTGCTTCAAAAGTGCGTTATATAGCCGAATCTAGCACCAAATGCATCATATTTCGTGTTTTTGGAGTGCTATTTGCAGTTTCACAAACTTTGGAATAAGTCGAAAACACGCTTCCCCTCGCGGATTTTCACAATCAAAAAGTTCATATTCCTATTCAGGACCTCATAATATGTATTGATCTATCGACAAGAACATCATATTTCGTGTTTTCAGAGCGCTATCTGCAGTTATATGAAGTTTGAAATAAGTCAGAATTATCACATTCTGAGCAGTTTCAAAGTATTGCAAATTACATAAATCTATCCAGTACAACATAATACGCATGAATTCGTCCTCAAATGCACAAAATTTTGCGTTCCTAGCGAGTTATCAGCGTTTTTTTTGAGTCTCGTTGAGAAATTTTTGACTCTGTAAATCTGCTCTTAAGCAAGATTATGCTTCAAAAGTGCGTAATATGGCAGAATATAGCACCAAATACATCATATTTTGTGTTTTTAGAGTGCTATTTGAGGTTTTACAAACTTTGGATTAAGTCGAAATCACGCTTTTCCGCGCAGATTTTCACAATCAAAAAGTACAATTCCTATCTAGGACCCCGTAATATGTACAAATCCATCGACAAAAACATCATATTTTGTGTTTTCAGAGCGCAATCTGCAGTTATATGAAGTTTGAAATAAGTCAAAATTACCACATTCTTAGCAGTTTCAAAGTATCGCAAATCACATAAATCTATCCAATACAACATAATACGCATGAATCCGTGCTCAAATGCACTAAATTTTGCGTCTCCAGCGAGTTATCAGCGTTTTCTCTGAGTCTCGTTGAGAAATTTTTGACTCTGTAAATATGCTCAGAAGCAAGATTTTGCATCAAAAGTCGGTTATATGGCAGAATTTAGCACCAAATACATCGTATTCCATGTTTTTAGAGTGCTCTCTGCAGTTTTACAAACTTTGGAATAAGTCGAATTCACGCTTTTCCGCGCATTTTGTCACAATCAAAAAGTTCATATTCCTATTCAGGATCTTATAATATGTATGAATCTTTCGACAAAAATATCATATTCCGTGTTTTCAAAGCGCTATCTTTAGTTATATGTAGTTTGAATAAGTCAAAATTACCACATTCTGAGCAGTTTTAAAGTATCGCAAATCACATAAATCTATCCGATACATCATAATACGCATTAATCCGTCCTCAAATGCACGAAATTTTGCTTTTCCAGCGAGTTATCAGCGTTTTTTCTGGGTCTCGTTGAGAAATTTTTGACTCTGTAAATCTGCTCAGAAGCAAGATTTTGCTACAAAAGTGCGTTATATGTTAGAATCAAGCACCAAATACATCATAATTCATGTTTTAAGAGTGCTATTCGCAGTTTTACGAACTTTAAAATAAGACGAAATCGCGCCTTTCCGCGCAGATTTTCACGATCAAAGAGTTCATAATCCTATTCCGGACCTTATGATATGTATGAATCTATCGACGAAAACACCATATTTCGTGTTTCCAGAGCGCTATCCGCAGTTATATGAAGTTTGAAATAAGTCAAAATTACCACATTCTGTGCAGTTTCAAACTATCGCAAATCACATGAATCTATCCAATACAACATAATACGCATGAATCCATCCTGAAATGCACAGAATTTTGCGCTTCCAGCGAGTTATCAGCGTTTTTCCTGAGTCTCATCGAGAAATTTTTGACTCTGTAAATCTGCCCAGCAGCAAGATTCTGCTTCAAAAGTGCGTTATATGTCAGAATCTAGCACCAAATACATCATATTTCTTGTTTTTAGAGTGCTATTCGCAGTTTTACAAACTTTGGAATGAGTCAAAATCACGCTTTTCCGCGCAGATTTCTACAATCAAAAAGTTCATATTCCTATTCAAGACCTCATAATATGTATAAATCTATTGACAAAAACATCATATTTCGTGTTTTCAGATCGCTATCTGCAGTTATATGAAGTTTGAATTAAGTCAAAATTACCACATTCTGAGCAGTTTCAAAGTATTGCAAATCACATAAATCTATCCAATACAACATGATACGCATGAATCCGTCCTCAAATGCACAAAATTTTGCGTTTCCAGCAAGTTACCAGCGTTTTTTCTGAGTCTCGTTGAGAAATTTTTGACTCTGTAAATCTGCTCAGAAGCAAGATTCTGCTTCAAAAGTGCGTTATATTGTAGAATCTAGCACCAAATACATCATAATTCGTGTTTCAAGAGTGCTCTTCGCAGTTTTACAAATTTAAAATTAGTCCAGATCGCGCCTTTCCGCGCAGATTTCCACGATCAAAGAGTTCATATTCCTATTCCGGACCTCATGATATGTATGAATCTATCGACGAAAACACCATATTTTGTGTTTTCAGAGCGCTATTTGCAGTTATATGGAGTTTGGAATAAGTCAAAATTACCACATTCTGAGCAGTTTCAAAGTATAGCAAATCACATAAATCTATCCAATACAACATAATACGCATGAATCCGTCCTAAAATGCACAAATTTTTGCGTTTCCAGCGAGTTATCAACGTTTTTTCTGAGTCTCTTTCAGGAATTTTTGACCCTGTAAATCTGCTCAGAAGCAAGATTTTGCTTGGAAAGTGCGTTTTATGGCAGAATCTGGCACCAAATACATCATATTTCGTGTTCTTAGAGTGCTATTTGCAGTTTCACAAACTTTGGTATAAGTCGAAATCAACCATTTCCGCGCAAGATTTTCACGCTCAAAAAGTTCATATTCTTATTCAGGACCTAATAATATGAATGAATCTATCGACAAAAACTTCATATCTCGTGTTTCCAGAGCGCTATCTGCAGTTATATGAAGTTTGAAACAAGTCAAAATTACCACATTATGAGCAGTTTCAAAGTATCGCAAATTACATAAATCTATCCAACACAACATAATACGCATGAATCCGTCCTCAAATGCACAAAATTTTGCGTTCTCAGCGAGTTATCAGCGGTTTTTTTGAATCTCGTTGAGAAATTTTTGACTCTGTAAATCTGCTCTGAAGTGAAATTTTGCTTCAAAAGTGCGTTATATGGCAGAATCCAACACCAAATACATCATATTTCGTGTTTCCAGAGTGCAATTTCAGTTTTACCAACTTTGGAATGAGTCGAAATCACGCTTTTCCGCGCACATTTTCACAATCAAAAAGTTTATATTGCTATTCAGGACCCCATAATATGTATGAATCTATCGACAAAAACATCATATTTCGTGTTTTCAGAGCGCTATCTGCAGTTATATGAAGTTTGAAATAAGTCAAAATTACCACATTCTGAGCAGTTCCAAAGTATCGCAAATCACATGAATCTATCCAATACAACATAATACGCATGAATCCGTCCTCAGATGCACAAAATTTTGCGTTTGCAGCGAGTTATCAGTGTTTTTTCTGAGTCTCGTTGAGAAATTTTTGACTCTGCAAATCTGCTCAGAAGCAAGATTTAGCTCCAAAAGTGCGTTATATGGCCGAATCTAGAACCAAATACATCATATTCCGTGTTTTTAGAGTGCTCTTTGCAGTTTTACAAACTTTGAAATAAGTCGAAATCACGCTTTTCCGCGCAGATTTTCACAATCAAAAAGTTCATATTCCTATTTAGGACCTCTTGATATGTATGAATCTGTCGACAAAAACATTATATTTTGTGTTTTCAGAGCGCTATCTGCAGTTATATGAAATTTGGAATAAATCAAAATTACCACATTCTGAGCAGTTTCAAAGTACCGCAAATCACATGAATCTATCCAATTTAACATAATACGCATGAATCCGTCCTCAAATGCACAAAATTTGGCGTTTCCAGCGAGTTATCAGCGTTTTTCTGAGCCTGGTTGAGAAATTTTTGACTCTGTAAATCTGCTCAGGTTCAAGATTTTGCTTCAAAAGTGCGTGATTTGGCAGAATCTAGCATCATATTTCGTGTTTTTAGAGTGCAATTTGCAGTTTCACCAACTTTGGAATAAGTCGAAATCACGCTTTTCCGCGCACATTTTTACAATCAAAAGTTCATATTTCTATTCAGAACCCCATAATATGTATGAATCTATCGACAAAAACATCATATTTCGTGTTCTCAGAGCGCTATCCGCAGTTATATGAAGTTTGAAATAAGTCAAAATTACCACATTCTGAGCAGTTCCAAAGTATCGCAAATCACATGAATCTATCCAATACAACATAATACGCATGAATCCGTCCTCAAATGCACAAAATTTTGCGTTTGCAGCGAGTTATCAGTGTTTTTTTTTGAGAAACTTTTGACTCTGTAAATCTGCTCTGAAGCAAGATTCTGCTTCAAAAGTGCGTTATATGGCAGAATCCAACACCAAATACATCATATTTCGTGTTTTCAGAGTGCTCTTTGCAGTTTTACAAACTTTGGAATAAGTCGAAATCACGCTTTTCCGCAGATTTTCACAATCAAAAAGTTCATATTCCTATTCAGGACCTCATAAAATGTATGAATCTATCGACAAAAACATCATATTTCGTGTTTTCAGAGCGCTACCTGCAGTCATATTAAGTTTGAAATAAGTCAAAATTACTACATTCTGAGCATTTTTAAAGTACCGCAGATCACATTAATCTATCCAATACAACATAATACGCATGAATCCGTCCTCGAACGCACAAAATTCTGCGTCTCCAGCGAGTTATCAGCGTTTTTTCTGAGTCTTGTTGAGAAATTTTTGACTCTGTAAATCTGCTCAGAAGCAAGATTCTGCTTTAAAAGTGCGTTATATAGCAGAATCCAGCACCAAATACATCATATTTCTTGTTTTCAGAGTGCTATTTGCAGTTTTACAAACTTTGGATTGAGTCGAGATCACGCTTTTCCGCGCAGATTTTCATAATCAAGAAGTACTTATTTCAATTCAGGACCTCATAATATGAACGAATCTATCGACAAAGACATCATATTTCGTGTTTTCAGAGCGCTATCTGCAGTTATATGAAGTTTGAAATAAGACAAAATTACCATATTCTGAGCAGTTCCAAAGTAGTAGTAGGGAGACAAGAACTCGCGGCAGGGGCGACCTTCATTTAAATCCTATTAATTCGGCGTCAGCCCCGCGGCCATATGTCTAATTATCACGGATGTTTTCGATTCCCTCTAATCAACGGGTAATGACTTTTCAATTATTTGAATATTTTGATTGCACGTTTATAAATTGATATTGAGTTATTCTGAATATTTCAGTTTAAGTATGTTTAATTTTGGATATTTAAAAGTATAATATTAATATGATGTGATTTAAATAGAGTACCGTTCTGTATAGCTGTAGGAACTTTAAATTTCCAAATAATAACTAAATTAAAAGATATATTTCACCTGAAACGAAAGTGTAGGGAACAAATTGAAAAGAATGAGTACTTAGTAAAATACTTTGAAATGAAGAGAGTTTGTTCCGTGATTAAACAATTTATTAAAATTTAAAATATATATAACTAGCCTACCCGCAACATTTTCACACCATAGGGATATGAAGTGATCCTATCAACTAGCCTACGTTTCATAAAGTTTACATTTAATTTTCTTGTTTCTCCTTCAGTAACTACCTCATGATCTAATGTACACCTTATATTATGATCATTAATTACTACATCACTATTATTTACACCCAATATCAAGTCTTTAATACATTTAAAATTAATTTTAAAGGAGTTTTTATAGTTCAAAGTGAATCCTTTAACCTTACAAACTTCTTCAATACATCCATTCACCGGAGAAAAGATCTTATACGCATAATTTTTAGGGCCTCCACAGACGAATTCTTTTATATATGACCCGCGACCATAACAAACCAATTCATCGGTTGAATCTCCTAAATAATTTCCGGTATCTGGTTCATATTGCCCTGGCGAATGGATATAGATAACAGAGTCTGTATCATAATACAAAACTCTATTATCTAATTTATATAAGTATTTGTAAAGTTCAAGGCGTGCCTGGGCGGTGGTAAATGCGGCTATCACACAGTTGACGGTGGGAAGCTGTTCCACGGACTCATCTTGGTACTGCCAGTTCACGTACAACGCCTGATCACCCGCAGGAATAATCCGATGGACAATAATCGCAGGATTGACCAGTAGATCGTGAAGCTCTGAGGGTGATGAGACTGCCGTCGTACGTGGCCTATTTTCAGCTTGAGCAAATTTACCTGAGAAACACACAAACAGATCAATTAACAATGAATCGGAATAATGAAAAAAGCTTGTCTTACCCCATAGTGAGTTCAACGAAATTTTAGCAACCGCTCGTTTTCCAGGGTTCTTCACAATGGCATCTGCATCAAGCTGAATATTTTTATTAACAAAAAAGTCTTTGATGTAGGCAGCTTTCGACTCGTCCGTGGTACAGTCCTCCGGATACCCTGAAGCTTCTTGCTTGATTTTTCGAAAGTTGTCGATGTACTCGACAAATATACCCCCCGTCTTGAAAGCTTTGTTGTATTGGGTAATCTCATATTGCCAAACCTCAAGCACTTTGATTATTTTATAACCATACCGTACTGCTGCTTTAACCTCATCAGCAACCCACGTACCGGTAAATTGTCGAGCGTCATCGTCATGTGTACAGTCACCTTGCTCTAAATTGTCGCAACATGACCGACACAACACAAACATAAGTTTACCATGAACTTTCCTTGGTAATACAGGATGGTATAAATTCGTAGGAGCTAAAACGGTACATTTTATCAATCCTTCAACCTGGTCAATATTATTGGCCGGACACAAAGAGTCGCATTCAGAGTCCACCAAATTTTGCGGGTGGCCGATCGGGTATTTGCCGTATTTGCAAATGTAGGGATACAATGAACATACATCGACATATTTGATTTTCTGATCATTCACACATGTTTTATGAAGTACAGTATTGCCTGTGCGTCCCCCATATAGAGCGTCGCGAGGCTGCAACGGTAAATGATTTAACAGCTGATGGTTTTTTAATTCTTTCGCCAAGTCTTTATGCTCTTTTAAATAATTTCTAAATTCACACTCCCAAATACTTATTAAATTATAGCCTAAATTTTGATTTTTTTCCAATTTACGCGATGTACTCTCATAGCGGAGATCCATGGTTTCTTTTGTCGTGCTATAAATCGGATTGTGGCGGTTCGTTTTATAACAGCTTCTGCAGCCATGCCAGAAGCAGCCTAAAAACTCAAACACTTATTTATCGCGCGCAGAAAAACCATCAACTTTCAAATTACTTCCAAGCACAGCCTCCAATCCCCGCGCTGCATGCTGGATAATTATTCCGCGCCTATTCTCTTAAGATACTAGCCATTGCAACGCAATTCTAGACTGATTATCTCTGAATCTATAGCCGTTAAGAGGGATAATACCTATTGTTTGAGGCTTTAAAAATAAGCGTCGGAATACCTTATCACACGCAGACGCTATGGTCACGGCCTCTGAAAATGGGCAAACTTTGCCATCGTCTGAAAAAGTTTGGCGAAATTTTGTACAAGAACGACGCAATATATCGACGTCGCTCACGCAATACTCTACCAATTCACGCTGCATATCAAACACGGCATTACTTTCGACCTGTTGTTCGTACCATTCCATAAATTTCAACCGCTCAGAACAATTCATAGTGTCCACCCCGTAATATTTAGCTAGAGGCAAAAGTCCTACGTAATTCGTATTATCTGCTGTATTAAATAAATAAGGAAAATATCCTTTTTCAATTGAAGCTAACAAGCCCATAGCTTTGGGTAAAGCTGACAATGACATTGCCATGTGGTTCAATGAATCAATGAATTTAATGTTCTTGTTAATTTCAATCAATAGGGTTTTATTATGGTTCAATATTGATTCTGGTTTCAAATTCATATTCTCTACTGAATATTTCAGAATAAATTGCGCGTTGAAAGATTTAGCATTATGAGCGATGCATGTAGTAGAAGAAAATGAAGTTCGCGGAGCCAAAACATATTAAATAAAATTTCTAACAGGATCTTGCCTAAATATCATCTGCCGAATGCCACATGCATCGCAAAAAAATTTCAAATCGTTCATATTACAACATTCAGAGCATGATTGCTGTGCTACACACAGATTCACTTTATGTTCGCTCTGTCCGTCAGTTTTTTCATCTTGCTGGGTCTCAAAGTCATAGTAAACGAATAAAGTTTTGTCTTTCACCTGGTTCTTGTCCGTTTGTATGTAACATCTATGTTCCGGCTGTTGATACGAATCACAAAGCCGGCAGTATATTTCTCCACAAACATGATTTTTATCTTTTTCAACATTAACAGTCTTGAAACATTCACGGCATGCATGTAATATTTTACATACCGTTTTTTTGTGATTGATATAACAACCGGGTCCTTGAAATTGTCTGTGGCACACGTCGCATTTAACTATTTGCGGAGTACGACAGCATGCTGGTGATTTTTTACAAAATGTACAGATATTGCTACAAGTATGACCTATTACATTATTATATGCAACATGACATAATTCGCAGAAATAACGGCATGAAAATGCTGCAGTTAAACTCTTTATTACCGAATAATGATTCTGATAATGCAACAGGTTTAACCGTGGGAGATTTTGACCTGGTGCACCTTCAAAAACAACGTCACCCCGGGTATTATATCCATATACACAAATGTTATATTGACTATAATGCCGTTAAAATTCTATTAACTCAGGTATATCTGCACCCTTTTCATTTATTTTGATACCTGTTTTAATCAAAAGCTCCTGTACTCTCGTATTCTGAATAGTGTTATTGTCCATGCACACATACCTGAAATGTGGGTCTTTAGTGGCAAAGGATCCGGCAACGATAAGGGCTTGCGGAAGACAGAGATTATCCCTATTATTTATCTCGACGATACCGTGCTTCCGTCGACATAATTCTGCATAGCTTAATCCACGCCCTTTGAGCGCTTTACCATTTCCTCGAGGCATCGAAACATGTGTCAATTCCATGGTGAAATGCCCATCAGAAAACATTTCAGCATTGCTCTGCAGAATTTTATAAATGGCATCCCACAGTACGTCGACATGAACTTGATCGCGGGGGCGAAAGCTGACCCAGGCCGGTCCGTTTTCCAAGCGGGGGGTGTGAAAAGTAAAACCGACAAAGTCGGCAGGGTTCATCCCGTCTAATGCGTCTTCTAGAACCTGAAAATTGATTGCAAAATGTTGAAAAACCTGAATAATCCTCTCTGTGTTGATATATAAATGTATGTATATATATATATGATTAATATAAATTTTTTATACTTGTTGGATGCTTTCGTGGAACCAATTAATGGAGTTTTCTCGCTCCGGAGGATCCAACAGTTTGAAGGTCACGCGTCTTCCCTTCAACGCGAATCTTTTCACGTGATGCTCGGTGTCTTCTATAATTTCATACCGACGGGCGGCGCCTCCCCCAGTTTAATTAACGCTGCTACCTCCCGTGGGGTCGACGAGTGATTCTTGCAACAAATCCTCGCAGATATTGAAGAATATTTGGTAATCAACTTCCTCGACGGTTGAAGATTCTTCAGACAGCGCCGCTACTATAATTCCTCCACATATTTCAAAGAAACAATCAAAATTTTCCTGCGAAGTCACCTTGATTTAGATCAATATTGATTTGAAATCGTCTAAATACGATCTGAATGAAACCACAAAACTTCTGCCCTTCATACAACGGCTCTTTCTATGCGCGTAATTAGCCCCTCGTTAGTGTTGTGGGGTATGTCATACCCCATTAACTCTATTTTTAATCGCAAAATCAATTTAAGACAAACAAGTGATTTCTTTTTCTCAGTAGCTTAAGATTATACTTGAACAAAGAGAACAGACTTATATACAACTATTTATAAACTTTCAATTGAGCATCAGCCTTGCTGGAGGTTGGTTGGGGTATGACATACCCCGGTACACTTTTAAAGTAACTTCTTATGTATACTCATTCGGAAGGTAAAATTCAAAATTATTTTACGTTATACAATAAGCTACTTCATATTTTGGTATTTTTCAAGGCCAATTTAGCCAAATGACAAAAGACAAGCAGAAGATGTTCTGTTTGTCCTAGAAACAAAGATAGAATAATAAATTCTGCAACAAGTGCAATAAGTTGTCGATTGCCCACGAAAGCGAAGCTGGGCGTACGAACGAAGCAAGTGCGTTCATTCGCTCAAGTGGGTAATTGACAACACCGCACGAGTTGCAGATATAGTACAGGACAAAATATTTTAGCATGGCTTTTCTTACTTCCAAATATCATGTTCTAGGAAAAATACAGAAATTTACTTGAGAGAAAATCATTCTTAATACCACCCTTTTTCACAGGTGAACAGATCTCTTGCTGTGCCGCTAAAATAAATTGACCTGTACTATACTATTTTTTATTACGATTGCAGGATAAGTACCATTTTGCGCTTATTTTTCTGAGCGGTAAATGATTTGCGTGCGACAAGATTACTTGTCACACGCTAATTATACCTGGCGCACTCAAAAGCCAAAGAACCATTTACTGCCCAGAAAAATGTGCGCAAAATAGTGCTTATGTATTAAAAAGACATTTAATGCTTGTAAGCGATGTAGAATTCCACTGTGCTTGGAACATGCAATTTTGAGTTGCAAAAACTGTGCCCAGTTTGAGGAGCAATAACTTTTTTTTCTTTGATGATACTTGAGTAACTTTTTCCTGCTTTACTTGATTTATCCTTCTTCTCAAGAAATATTGTGAGATCTTCGATGTGTGATGATATAAGAAGTATTTATGAGCGATAATATTGATGTATGTTTTTTCCAAGGTAGACTTGCTGTTATTTTGATTCATCTTTTATATTTTTACAATAAATATAGCTGGATACATTTTATTTAGTCTATATCACTTGGTAACAAGTTGTGAAACAGGTGCAAACAGTAAAATTATCATATTTTAGAATTTAGAGGACTTTCATATGGGGTATGACATACCCCACAACACCAACCGTGAAACTTTTTTCGAGAACACTAACGGAGGGTTAAGGTAATTAGGTAAAGTCATTGGGAAATTTTTCGAAAGTGAAATAGTTATTTGAAAAAAATTTCTGTTTGGAACAAATATGTAAAAATGTTTATAAATTGAAAAATACAGGGTGTAACAGAAATAAGTACATTAATTTTAACCAGTGATAGTTCTCGTCAAGCCTAACAATTTTTCTTAGTTACTTTTTCCCGAATTCTCATCTTTTTTTAGCATTTTTTATCCCCAATAATTTAACGAGTCGTTCAGGTGCATAGTTATCGGATCTAGTAGCAATTGCAATAGAACAATCATTGATTTAGACATATGTGACTTATCAATTCCTTCAAATAAATTCTGGAATAAAACAAATTACAATTTATTAATTCTGTGTACGATTTCATGGGCAGTTTAGGATTAGCTTAGCAAATTTATTTGGAACGATCTCCGAATTGTCATTTTTCATTAAAAATTGAATTATTGTGGTTATGGTAATGTATTTAATGTCAAAATATTATGCACTTATACATTACGATGAGAATACCATGGAATATTCAGAACCTAACGTTTATCTGGAACGTAAAACAGCAGATGAGATGAATGAAATACATCAATTTATGAATGAAGCACCTGTGTATTAGTTTTTCTCATATTATTACAAACTTCACACTCCACACTCAGGTCGTTCCAATAAAGTATGCCCCGTGGATTAATCTGCTGGATAAGCAAAATATTGTATCATATATTTCAGAAAATATTTAAAATCAATTACCAAATTCTGTTTGATACATTTATAGGTTATATTTTCTGTTCTTCAAGAAAATAATCTTCAAAATTTCATGTAGCAATATTTCTATTGAATTATTCAGTGAATTAATTAATTTAGAATTACATTCCATTCAATATTCTACCGTTTTCTTTAAACAAATCGTTGAATGATTTTCTCTTTATGTTTCTGATGAAGTAGGTTAGGAACAGCGACTACTTTTCGAACTGCTTGTAGATGGCAGCACAGTCTGACTCTCCTGACACAGTGACACAGTTTCAGACAATTCAAATCAGCTGATTCAAATGCAATGAACTTGTGCAGACAATCTTATGTTTAAGAAATGTACTATCCGAAAATATACGTGAAATCCCTAGATAAAAATCAAACTTCTTAAAAATGATATAAAAATACGACTAACAGACCAAATTGTTGATTGCAGAGACAAATTCAGTCTTTCTTCCAACATATACAAAAATAGAATAATCGAGGTGAGCGAATAACAATATATTGCCAAAATACTAATATTTCTCCAGTTTCAAATGAATGATTGACAAGACTACGATGGCTCAAAGTTGCAAAATACTCCTTACAATCGACAGCTGTCATTCTTCCAACAAATGAGGAACATTCAGTTTGAACCATAGGCGCACTATGAAATTTTTGACAAAACTTTGATGAATTTTTACTTTGTATCCAGAGGATTTACGGAAAAAATTTATTAGGAAAAATTGTTATGCTTGACAAATTGCATTACAGGTTAAAATTAATGTACTTATTTCTGTTACACCCTGTATATCAATTAATAATGATATGGAATGTTCGAAACGAGGAATAATGGTTGGGTATTTCAATTGATAGTTATCAAAATCATGTTTAAGTAATATTTATTTTCTGCCTAAAGACCACCACCACCACCACCACCACCAATACAAATTGTGACATTATACAATTAGTTTTTTCTCACTATTTATGAAATTGTCAACACGTGTTAAATCTTTCTTCATTTTATAATTATAATAGATGAACATCTCTGTTGAAACGTCTTTAAAAACAGCATTGCTTGCTGTGACGCACTGGAGCAAACTATACTCTAGTGCCTTGTTAAATCGTAATTTATAAATTACTGAGTCCTGCAGTAATTTTTTATAATCAGCCATCAGGGCTCTTTCCATCATTTTAAAATTCCGGACCATTTTTCTCAACCGCGCTTCAAGCTCTAATAATATTTGCACGATCAAACAATTGAACGCAAAAAACGTGTCTCCCCTTCGTAACCGCAGCTGTTTTCGGGGTAACAAACTAATGTCAACATCCCCCGCCTTGAAAATACTCCGCATATCTTCCTGCGAACACATTTCTTCCAATTGCAGCTCTCGCAAAACATCAAAAAAAATATCAAAATCAGTATCGATATAGTTCTTAGTTTGGGCGTTACCAAACAGCCTCATTTTCACGTTAAAATTGTTATTGGCGTCTAGCCCCACAGCAACGTGCCGCTTCAGGTCCAGGTCTAGGGGATACGTCTTGCAATGTAGCAGTCGGGCCCAATTGTCGCGAAAATCTTGACTGATAGGCATCGCGAATGCTGTTATCGGCGCTGACCTGACCAAAAGAGCAAGATGCGTATCCCGTAGAAAGGCATCCACGTCTGTAGGGCTGGCCGTCTCGGTATCTGCCTGGTCGTCGTATTCTTCAGACCACCGCTGCCCGCATTCTTCAACTGATGTTTCAGCTTGTTTTGGTGAGGGCCCCTCTTGAGAATCATCGCTTGAGAAGCACGGTGGTGAAGAAACCCTCGGGATGGTGCTCTCTTTGTCGTCGTCTAGACAGAAGACATCGGAGTCATCGGTGTCAACATCTTCGGGCGTTGGGGACGGTATTATTACCATAGACGATGCCACCGAGCCTAGTGACGGCAGCGGACCGGATGATTGTGGAGAAACCCGCAGGACGGTGTTCTTTCCGTTGTCATCCAGACAGACGATCGCTGAGTCATCGCTGTCAACATCTTCGGGTGCTGGTGACTGAATTATTATTATTTCCGAGTCATTCTCTAGCGACGGCATCGACGGCAGCGGATCTGATGAGGACGGTTGAGGCTCGGGTGTGGACACCATCGACGGTGATGGCGTATACCGCAATCGTTGAGAAAGGCTGTGATAATCTTAACAATTAGACAATGGAAATTTCCACCCCGTACCAATGACAGGAAAAATGTGAAAATTCTAGCTTCAAAATACACTAGTTTCCTAAAAAATTATATTTAAAACTATATTTTCAACATGAAGTGGATAAAATAGAAATTTGAAAGTATAAACTTTCTAAGTTGTTTTTGAAAAAACGATGAAGGCTGAATTATTCTAGGAGTCTAGGTTAAACCTCTTCAAAAATAAATAAAATATTTCAACTTTCTAAATTATTTTTGAATTTTTTGTGTATAAATAAACAGAACAGTGTCTTGCAAAGCCATTGTTTTCAAATTATCCATAGAATTATCATACTGAAACATAACAAGGTAGTATTTCTAATTTCTATTGTTTCAATAGCCGTAATTAATTCATTGTCTATTTATATTTCAAGCTGGACTTATCAAAAATAAGTCAAAGAGGCCAATTGAGCAACATGAAACCAGATGTAAAATCTGCTTTAAGAAAGTGATGTAAATATTTTTCTTAATAAAATATATATATATATATATATATATATATATATATATATATATATATATATATATATATATATATATATATATATATATATATATATATATATATATATATGTATATATATATATATATATATATATTAATCTTACAAAAAAAAACTCTTTATTGATTATATTTAGTTAGCTCACATTGTCACAGCCACTTAGTATTGTTGATAGCTTCTGTTTGTAAACGTGTGCACAAAATTCAAACACCCGTTTTCTGCAATTATTGCAGGGCCCAGCGGTAGCGGGAAATCATTTTTTGTCGATAATTTCATAAAAAATATTGACGCTCTGAGTGATACTAGTTTTCGAAAAATATTTTGGCATTATGGCACGTGGCAGAATTTATATGATAAAATAAAAGGTGTCGAATTTCACGAAGGCTTACCGAATGTAGAGAATATTGACGGATCATATCCGCAGTTACTTATTATCGATGATTTGATGAGAGAAGCTGACGATCGTATTGTAGACATATTTACGAAATGGTCACATCATAAAAATTTGTCTGTCTTTTTCCTCACTCAAAATTTGTTCCATCAGGGTAGAGGACAAAGAGACATTTCTCTCAATGCAAATTATATCATATATTTTAAGAACCCTCGTGCTAAAGCTCAAATTCAGCATTTATCACGTCAAGTTTTCCCTGAAAATGTCAAGTTTATACAAGAGTCTTATACCGATGCGACCTCAAGACCCCATGGGTATTTGATTCTTGATCTCAAACAAAATACTCCAGATTGGTTGCGCTTTCGTACGTCACGGGAGGGATTAACATATATTTACCTACCTGAGAAAACCTATAAATATTCCTGTAAAAACATGCCGGAGATTATTTCATAAAAATGAGTGCAACTGTAACAACCAATGCTGAATTTTTACGTGCTCTACAGAAACTGAAACCTAAATACAGACTAGCCTTATTAAAACATACGGATTGTGATTCTGTCATATGTATTTGCGGATGTGCTTATAATATACTTCACGGTAAAATCCCTCTCAGTCGGAAGCAGCAGGCTACATTAGAAAGACATAAAAATATTTTGAGAAAATTAGTAAAACGCGGTGACGGCTGGAAAAAGAAAAAACGTGTTTTGGTACAGTCTGGTGAAGCATTCCTGTCTTTTCTATTAGCTCCACTTTTGACAGGCGTCTTGAGTTCTCTTTTCAGTAAGGATTAAATATGGAACATACCAAGAAAATGGTGTTAATATCTCCTGAAAATCTAAATCGTATGCAAAATAATATAAAAGAAGATGAAAATATAGCGACACAGTTGAATGAAGATATGAAAGATGTCTTGAAACGGAATTTACCTGAGTACGAGAAGTGGAGAATGTATCAAGAAATTTTGCAAAGATATTTATTCTTCCAGAATCAAAATAGGGAACCTATAAAATTACCTATAGAAAATGAATCCTTCCCAGAACCTAATGAGCCTGTAAAGAAGATAGACGATACTGAATTTCTTATTAATGTCATTCCTAAAACACATCGCGAAAAAGCACGTCTTCTCGTAGAGAGATTGAAATTGAATAAAATCATTAGTTGGGATGAGAAAGGTGTAGTTTCCATTCACAAGGATCCAATTCCCAACTCTAATATTTTTGATTTAATAGGAGATATTGTGAGATATAAGAAAGATAATAATCCTATTGGGTGGGGAATTTTTTTATCTGTGTTGAAAGATATAAATATTCCTAAGGAATTGATAAGCAATCCGCAAAGAATTAAATATCTGACAAAAGAATCGTATAGTAAGACACCAGCCGCGGAAACAAAGAAAGCAAAACGTGTCAATAAATCTATTTTGTTTGAGGACGATTCCGATACTGAGACTCATTTGAAAGATAATAAAAAAAGTGGAAACGCTTCTCATTTTCATGATGAATAAAGAATTATCTAAAATATATTTTGACCCTGCGCCTACGGCCGGTTTTTCCGGCGTGAACAATCTTATAGGAACAATGAAAGGTAAATACGATTCGAGTGTGATTAAAAAATGGATAAGTTCACAAGACGGATATACATTGCATGAGCCAGTTAGAAAAAAATTTAACAGGAATGAATACAGAGTTTCAAATATTAACGATCTTTTCCAAGCGGATCTTAATGACTTGAGAAAGTTGAGCCGATTTAATGATAATTACAAATACATTCTTACGGTTATTGACATATTCAGTCGATATGCTTGGGCTGTCCCCTTGTTCGACAAAACCTCGTCATCCGTCGTGAAAGCATTCAAAATCATATTCAGAGAAAGAAAACCCATATATCTACAGACTGATAAGGGATCTGAGTTCATTGCAGCTGAAGTGAAATCATTTTTAATTGACAATAACGTAAAATTTCATGTGACACATAATCCCGATGTGAAGGCTTGTCTCGTGGAAAGGTTCAATCGTACACTGAAAACTAGAATGTATCTCTATTTTACATACAAGAACAAATTCAGATATATCGATGTATTGCAGAAACTTGTAAAATCTTATAATAAAACAAAACACCGATCGATCAATATGGCTCCGTGTGATGTGAACGATACTGATGTTTTGCAGGTATGGAGATACCAGAATCCCGTGTCACATAGTTTGAAGAAGAAAATTAATAAATTTGAAATTGGGGATATTGTTCTGATATCAAAATATGAAAATTTATTTGAAAAGGGATACAAAGCAAATTGGAGTGAAGAATTATTTAGAATATATTCAATAAGTAGAAGAAACCCTGTGGTATATAAATTGAAAGATTTAGACGACGATATGATAGATGGCACTTTTTATGCCCCCGAATTACAAAAAGTGCATATTAATTTGTAGACAGAGTACAAAATAGATAAAATTATGGCGACAAAAGGTTCGAGGATCAGAAAGGAACTACTTGTCAAGTGAAAAGGTTACAGCGATAAATTTAATCCTTGGATTCCTGCAAATACTTTACTTATCTTGAGAAATGAATGATAAGGAAATTTTCATAACACTACCTAGCAATAGTTCAGCTGAATATTTCCCAAATAACAAAACAACAAAATTTACTACCCAGTTACCTCAAAATATAAAATTAGAAGGAACATGGGAGGTTGCTTTATCGAAAATAATTTATCCGTGTACATTTTATAATATCAACGATTGAGAGAATGAAGTCTTTATACATGTTAAAAATATGAGGAGTCAGAAAGAGGATGAGATGCATAACATGACCCGATGAAATTATAGAAGGAAAACTTCCTTCAAAAAATTATGAAGATATTGATAAAGTGTTACACGAAATGAATGAGGATACGTTGATTAATAAATATGTAGCGTTTTCATATGGCAAATCTGGTGAACGTGTACAAGCTTGTTTTAAAAAAAATGAAATTTACTCGATGAAATTATCACCAAGATTAGCGCTTCAATTGGGATACTCCCCGTTTTGTGATCTGTATCAAAATGAATCCTCAATCAATTTACCCAATTTGATGTTGGGTATACCGCCTCAAATATTTGTCTATTGCGATATCATCGAGCCTCAATTTGTTGGAGACGTAGTCATCCCTCTTTTGAGAATAGTTCATGTTGAAACCGAAAATTATGTGTTTGGTTCTAATAGGACATTATCATATACGAGACCTCACTTCGTACCTGTTTTGAGACGTGAATTTTCAAATATTGAAATAGATATAAGATGTACAAATGGGAATTCGGCGCCATTCCGCTTTGGAACCCTATGTGTGAAACTTCATTTTCGCCGAGCACCATGAAAAACTGCCCATACCAAAAATATTATTATTTGCAAGCAGGAAGTGGTATTGGCGCTGTATACAGAGGAAGTCAGTTTCAGCGTGGTCACGGTATTGGGAGTTTTTTTAGCGGCCTATTTAGAAGTATTTGTCCGGTGATAAAGAAAGGATTGGGGGTAGTTGGAAGAGAAGCATTGAATACAGGCGCTCATTTTCTGGGAGATTCAAGTGAAAATAAGCCGATTAGAGAATCTTTCAATAATCGGATCAAAGAGGCGGGGATTAATCTGAAACGTAAAGCCGAAAACAAAATTGAAAAATTGATGGATGGCTCGGGCTATAAAAGCAGAAAGCAGAGCAAAAGACTCGTTCACTCTAAACCATCATCGGCTACAGTAAAGAATAAAAAATCTGCTAGACCCGTTGACATTTTTGATTGAAATGGCTTTCTTACATGCACAATCTTGCGAGTGTATAAAAACCGAATTAGATCTATTTGCTATTCCGCCAACACGAACAAGTATTGAAAATGGAAAATGGGTTAATTATGAGCCGTTATCTTCAATCACCGAGGATGGACCTCTTGAATTTGTAGTACCTGGTCTTGGTGATGATTACATTGATTTTTTGCAAACAATGCTGTACTTAAATGCAAATATTTTAAAAGCCGATAATACTTCATTGACCGACACGGATGATGTTGCACCTGTTAATAACTGGTTACACCCAATTTTCTGTCAAGTTGATCTGTATTTGAATCAAAAATTAATATCTCCTCCGAACAACACCTATGGTTACAGAGCATACATTGAGACTTTATTGAATTATGGCACCGATGCAAAACGCACCCATCTTACCTCGGCTCTTTGGTATGCAGATAAAGCTAATAATATGAATAATACGGATGTGGGAGGAAATCCTGAATACGAGAAACGAAACAAATATGTTGAAAATAGTAAAAGTGTTGATATGATCGGTCATCTTCATGTAGATATATTCAATCAAGAGAAATTCCTACTCAACGGTGTTGAATTACGATTGAGGCTAGTACGTGCGCGTGATAGTTTTCAGTTAATCTCAAGTGGTTTGCTGGCACATAATAAAGCATTAGAACTAGCAACAGCCAAGTATCCTATCACCCGGGCTGAGGTGAAAGCAATTACCATCGCCGCGGGGGTCCAGGGCAAATCCCTTGATAATATCTCTCTTGGACAGCTTCCTAAGCAATGAATAATCGGATTTGTTTCTAATAAAGCATTTAACGGCGATTATACAGCAAACCCTTACAACTTTGAAAGTTTTAATATAAATCATCTATCTTTATGTGTTAATGGCCAACAGTTACCTTCTAAGCCGCTTCAGCCTTCATTTGGCGATGATAACACCTATATTCAAATGAATAACACATTATTTTCTGGAACGGGAATTCACTTTTCAAATACGGGGCACAAGATCACAAGAGAGGACTACCCATACGGTTATTTTCTATCAGCATTCGATTTAACACCCGACCTAGCAGCGAATTCGATGGAACATTGGAATTTGACAGGTCATGGATCCTTAAGAATCGAAGTAGGGTTTGAGCGAGCACTTACCCAGATAGTGAATTGTGTAATTCACGCAGAGTTTGATAATATAATAGAAATCAATAAGAATAGGAACGTAATTGTAGACTATGGTAGTTGAGCATTCAAATGTATTTATTATTGATAAATATAAATTCATTTAAATGTTATTTAATTGCATATATAAATATATATATATTCTCTCTTATTCACATTTTCGAGTTAGTTTCAAATTGACAGTCATCGCGTTGAAAGAAATGAATGCTGCTTTCATCAAGAATATATTTCAAAGTTATTTCAGAAATAAAAGTAATAACGGAGTATACGCGGCCAATAAACTACCGCATTATGCTAATTTTCCATGCACCCTTATCGTTAATTCTGAACCGGACACACATCCGGGAGCGCATGCGCATTGGCTCGCTGTATTCATAGATAGACAAGGAAATGGAATGTTTCTTGACAGTTTTGGACGACCGCCATATGTAAGAGAACATATCCGTTTTCTACGAAGGAATACACGACGATATACATGTAATACTTACATGCTGCAAAATTACACTTCATCCGTTTGTGGTTATTATTGTTTGATGTATTTGTTATTTAGAATGAACTCTTACACACATTTGGATTTTGTCAATTTATTCAAAATGTATGATACCTCGGAAAATGATGAATTTGTAAAATATATGTTCTATTATTATTTTCATAGATAATTATTTCATCTGTATATTTCTAAGCATTACAATAAAAGTATCTTACTAAGTACTCATTCTTTTCAATTTGTTTCCTACACTCTCGTTTCAGGTGAAATATATCTTTTAATTTTGTAATTACTTGGAAATTTGAAGTTCCAACAGCTAAACAGAACGGTACTCTATTTTAATCACATCATATTAATATTATACTTCCAAATATCCAGAATTGAACATACTTGAACTAAAATATTCAGAATAACTCAATAACAATTTATAAATGTGCAATCAAAATATTCAAATAATTGAAAAGTCATTAACCGTTGATTAGAGGGAATCAAAAACATCCGCGATAATTAGACATATGGCCGCGGGGCTGAGGCCGAATTAATTGGATTTAAATGAAGGTCGCTACCGCAAGTTCTTGTCCCCCTACTACTCAAAGTATCGCAAAATCTCATAAATCTATCCGATACAACATAACACGCATGGATCCGTACTCCAATGCACAAAATTTGGCGTTTCCAGCGAGGTATCAGCGTTTCTTCTGAGTCTCGTTGAGAAATCTTTGACTCTGTTAATCTGCTCAGAAGCAAGATTTTGCTTCAAAAGTGTGGTATATGGAAGAATCTAGCGCCAAATACATCATATTTCGTGTTTTCAGAGTGCTCTTTGCAGTTTTACAAACTTTGGAATAAGTCGAAATCACGCTTTTCCGCGCAGATTTTTACAATCAAAAAGATCATATTCCTATTTAGGACCTCATAATATGTATGAATCTATCGACAAAAACATCATATTTTGTGTTTTCAGAGCGCTATCTGCAGTTATATGAAGTTTGAAATAAGTCAAAATTACTACATTCTGAGCATTTTTAAAGTATCGCAAATCACATGAATCTATCCAATACAACATAAAACGCATGAATCCGTCCTTGAATGCACAAAATTCTGCGTTTCCAGCGAGTTATCAGCGTTTTTTCTGAGTCTTGTTGAGAAATTTTTGACTCTGCAAATCTGCTCAGAAGTAAGATTTTGCTTCAAAAGTGCGTTATATAGCAAAATCTAGCACCAAATACATCATATTTTGCGTCTTTAGAGTGCTATTCGCAGTTTTACAAGCTTTGGAATAAGTCGAAATCACGCTTGTCCGCGCAGATTTTCATAATCAGAAAGTTCATATATCTATCCAGGACCTCATGATATGTATGAATCTATCGACAAAAACATCATATTCCGTGTTTTCAGAGCGCTATCTGCAGTTATATGAACTTTGAAATAAGTCAAAATTAAAATATTCTGAGCAGTTTCAAAGTATCGCAAATCACAAGAATCTATCCAATACAACATAATACGCATAAAGCTTATCTCAAATGCTCAAAATTTTGCGTTTCCAGCGAGTTATCAGCGTTTTTTCTGAGTCTCGTTGAGAAATTTTTGACTCTGTAAATCTGCTCCAGAGCAAGATTTTGCTTCAAAAGTGCGTTATATGGCAAAATCTAGCACCAAATAAATCATATTCCGTGTTTTTAGAGTGCTCTTTGCAGTTTTACAACCTTTGGAATAAGTCGGTATCACGCTTTTCCGCGCAGATTTTACTATCAAAAAGTTCATATTTCTATTCAGGACCTCATTATATGTATGAATCAATCGACAAAAACATCATATTTCGTATTTTCAGAGCGCTATCTGCAGTTATATGAAGTTTGAAATAAGTCAAAAATACCACATTCAGAGCAGTTTCAAAATATCGCAAATCACATAAATCTATCCAATACAACATAATACGCATGAACATGTCCTCAAATGCACGAAATTCTGCGTTTCCAGCGAGTTATCAGCGTTTTTTCTGAGTCTCGTTGAGAAATTTTTGACTCTGTGAATCTGCTCAGAATCAAGATTTTGCTTCAAAAGTGCGTTATATGGCAAAATCTAGCACCAAGTACATCATATTTTGTGTTCTTGGAGTGCTATTTGCAGTTTTACAAACTTAGGAATAAGTCGAAATCACGCTCTTCCTCGCGGATTTTCACAATCAAAAAGTTCATATTCCTATTCAGGACCTCATAATATGTATTGATCTATCGACAAGAACATCATATTTCGTGTTTTCAGAGCGCTATCTGCAGTTATATGAAGTTTGAAATAAGTCAAAATTATCACATTCTGAGCAGTTTCAAAGTATCGCAAATCACAAGAGTCTATCCAATACAACATAATACGCATGAATCCGTCCTCACATGCACTAATTTTTGCGTTTCCAGCGAGTTATCAACGTTTTTTCTGAGCCTCGTTGAGAAATTTTTGACCCTGTAAATTCGCTCAGAAGCAAGATTTTGCTTCAAAAGTGCGTTATATGGCAGAATCTGTTACCAATTACATCATATTTCGTGTTTTTAGGGTGCCATTTGCAGTTTTACAAACTTTGGTATGAGTCGAAATCAAGCATTTCCGCGCAAGATTTTCACGATCAAAAAGTTCATATTCTTATCCAGGACCTCATTATATGTATGAATCTATCGACAAAAACATCATATCTCGTGTTTTCAGAGCGCTATCAGCAGTTATATGAAGTTTGAAACAAGTCAAAATTACCACATCATGAGCAGTTTCAAAGTATCGCAAATTACATAAATCTATCCAATACAACATAATACGTATGAATCCGTCCGCAAATGCACAAAATTTTGCGTTCACAGCGAGTTATCAGCGTTTTTTTTGAGTCTCGTTGAGAAATTTTTGACCCTGTAAATCTGCTCTGAAGCAAGATTTTGCTTCAAAAGTGCGTTATATGGCAGAATCTAGCACCAAATACATCATATTTTGTGTTTTTAGAGTGCTATTTGAGGTTTTACAAACTTTGGATTAAGTCGAAATCACGCTTTTCCGCGCAGATTTTTACAATCAAAAAGTACAACTCCTATTCATGACCTCATAATATGTGTGAATCTATCAACAGAAACATCATATTTCGTGTTTCCAGAGCGCTATCTGCAGTTATATGAAGTTTGAAATAAGTCAAAATTACCACATTCAGAGCTGTTTCAATGTATCCCAAATCACATAAATCTATTCAATACAACATAATACGCATATATTCGTCCTCAAATGCACAAGATTCTGCGTTTCCAGCGAGTTATCAGCGTTTTTTCTGAGTCTCGTTGAGAAATTTTTGACTCTGTAAATCTGCTCAGCAGCAAGATTTTGCTTCAAAAGTGCGTTATATGGCAGAATCTAGCACCAAATACATCATATCTCGTGTTTTTAGAGTGCTCTTTGCAGTTTTACAAACTTTGGAATAAGTCGAGATCACGCTCCTCAGCGCAGATTTTCACAATCAAAAAGTTCATATTCCTATTCAGGACCTCATAATATGTATGAATCTATCGACAAAAACATCATATTTTGTGTTTTCAGAGCGCTATATGCAGTTATATAAAGTTTGAAGTAAGTCAAAATTACCACATTCTGAGCAGTTTCAAAGTATCGCAAATCACATAAATCTATCCAATACAACATAATACGCACGAATCCGTCTCCAGATGCAAAAATTTTTGCGTTTCCAGCGAGTTATCAGCGTTTTTTCTAAGTCCCGTTGAGAAATTTTTGACTTTGTGAATCTGCTCAGAAGCAAGATTTTGCTTCAAAAGTGCGTTATATGGCAGAATCTAGCTCCAAATACATCATATTTCGTGTTTTTAGAGTGCTCTTTGCAGTTTTGCAAACTTTCGAATGAGTCATAATCACGCTTTTCCGCGCAGATTTTCACAATCAAAAAGTACATATGCCTATTCAAGACCTCATAATATGTATGAATCTATCGACAAAAACATCAAATTTCGTGTTTTCAGAGCGCTATCTGCAGTTATACGAAGTTTGAAATAAGCCTAATTCACCACATTCTGAGCAGTTTGAAAGTATCGAAAATCACATAAATCCATCCAATACAGCATAATACGCATGAATCCGTCCTCAAATGCACAAAATTTTGCGTTCCCAGCGAGTTATTAGCGTTTTTTCTGAGTCTTGTTGAGAAATTTTTGACTGCAAATCTGCTCTTAAGGAAGATTTTGCATCAATAGTGCGTTATATGGCAGAATCTTGCACCAAATACATAATATTTCGTGTTTTTAGAGTGCTCTTTGTAGTTTCACAAGCTTTGGAATGAATCGAAATCACGCTTTTCCTCGCAGATTTTCACAATCAAAAAGTTCATATTCCTATCCAGGAACTCATAATATGTATGCATCTATCGCCAAAAAAATCATATTTCGTGTTTTCAGAGCACTATCTGCAGTTATATGAAGTTTGAAATGAGTCAAAATTACCACATTCTGAGCAGTTTCAAAGTATCGCAAATCACATAAATCTATCTAATACAACATAATACGCATGAATCCGTCCTCAAATGCACAATATTTTGCGTTCCCAGCGTTTTTTCTGAGTCTTGTTGATAAATTTTTGACTGCAAATCTGCTCTTAAGAAAGATTTCGCATCGATAGTGCGTTATATGGCAGAATCTTGCACCAAATACATCATATTTCGTGTTTTTAAAGTGCTTATTGCAAATTAACAAACTTTGCAATAAGTCAAAATCACGCTTTCTCAAGCAGATTTCCACAAGTACAAAGTTCAATTCCCATTCAGGACCTTATAATATTTCTGAATCTATCGACAGGAACATCATATTTCGTGTTTTCAGAGCGCTATCTGCAGTTATATGAAGTTTGAAATAAGTCAAAATTTCCACGTTTTGAGCAGTTTCAAAGTATTGCAAATCACATAAATCTATCCAATACAACATGATACGCATGAATCCGTCCTCAAATGCACAAAATTTTGCGTTTCCAGCAAGTTACCAGCGTTTTTTCTGAGTCTCGTTGAAAAATTTTTGACTCTGTGAATCTGCTCTGAAGCAAGATTTTGCTTTAAAAGTGCGTTATATGGCAGAATCTAGCACCAGATACATCATATTTTGTGTTTTTAGAGTGCACTTTCAGTTTTACCAACTTTGGAATAAGTCGAAATCACGCTTTTCCGCGCACATTTCCACAATCAAAAAGTTCATGATTATATTCAGGACCCCATTATATGTATGAATCTATCGACAAAAACATCATATTTCGTGTTTTCTGAGCGCTATATGCAGTTATATAAAGTTTGAAATAAGTCAAAATTACCACATTCTGAGCAGTTCCAAAGTATCGCAAATCACATGAATCTATCCAATACAACATAATACGCATGAATCCGTTCTCAAATGCACATAATTTTGCGTTTGCAGCGAGTTATCAGTGTTTTTTTTGAGTCTCGTTGAGAAATTTTTGACTCTGTAAATCTGCTCTGAAGCAAGATTCTGCTTCAAAAGTGCGTTATATGGCAGAATCTAACACCAAATACATCATATTTTGTGTATTTAGAGTGCTATTTGCAGTTTTACAAACCTTGGAATAAGTCAAAATCACGCTTTTCCGCGCAGATTTTCACAATCAAAAAGTTCATATTCCTATTCAGGACCTCATAATATGTATGAATCTATCGACAAAAACAACATATTCCGTGTTTTCATAGCGCTATTTGCAGCTATATGAAGTTTGAAATAAGTCAAAATTACCACATTCTGAGCAATTTCAAACTATCGCAAATCGAATAAATCTAGACAATACAACATGATACGCATGAATCCGTTCTCAAACGCACATAATTTTGCATTTCCAGCAAGTTATCAGCGTTTTTTTCTGAGTCTCGTTGAGAAATTTTTGACTCTGTAAATCTGCTGAGAAGCAAGATTCTGCTTCAAAAGTGCGTTATATGGCAGGAATTAGCACCAAATACATCATATTTTGTGTTTTTAGAGTGCTTTTTGCAGTTTTACAAACTTTGGAATAAGTCAAAATCACGCTTTTCCGCGCAAATTTTCACAATCAAAAAGTTCATATTCCTATTCAGGACCTCTTAATATGTATGAATCTATCGACAAAAACAACATATTTCGTGTTTTCAGAGCGCTATCTTCAGTTATATGATGTTTGAAATAAATCAAAATAACCACATACTGAGCAGATTCAAAGTATCGCAAATCACATGAATCTATCCAATACAGCATAATACGCATGAATCCGTCCTCAAATGCACAGAATTTTGCGTTTCCAGCGAGTTATCAGCGTTCTCTCTGTCTCGTTGAGAAATTTTTAACTCTGTAAATCTGGTCAGAAGCAAGATTTTGCTTCAAAAGTTCGTTATATGGCAGAATCAAGCATCAAATACATCATATTTCGTGTTTTTAGAGTGCTATTTGCAGTTTTACAAGCTTTGGAATAAGTCGAAATCACGCTTTCCCGCGCAGATTTTCACAATCAAAAAGTTCATATTCCTATTCAGGACCTCATAATATGTATGAATCTATCGACAAAAACATCTTATTTTCGTGTTTTCAGAGCGCTATCTGCAGTTAAATGATGTTTGAAATAAGTCAAAATTATCACATTCTGAGCAGTTTCAAAGTATCGCAAATCACATAAATCTATCCAATACAACATAATACGCATGAATCCGTCCTCAAATGCACAAAATTCTGAGATTCCAGCGTGTTATCAGCGTTCCTTCTAAGTCTCGTTGAGAAATTTTTGACTCTGTAAATCTGCTCTGAAGCAAGATTTTGCTCCAAAAGTGCGTTCTATGGCAGAATCAAACATCAAATACATCATATTCCGTGTTTTTAGAGTGCTATTTGCAGTTTTACAAACTTTGGAATAAGTCGGAATCACGCTTTTCCGAGCAGTTTTTTAGAATCAAAAATTCCATATACCTATTGAAAACCTCATAATATGTGTGAATCTATCGACAAAAACATCATATGCCGTGTTTTCAGAGCGCTATCTGCAGTTATATGAAGTTCGAAATAAGTCACAATTATCACATTCTGAGCAGTTTCAAAGTATCGCAAATCACATAAATCTATAGAATACAACATAATGCGCATGAATCCGTTCTTGAATGCACAAAATTTGGCGTTTCCAGCGAGTTATCAGCGTTTCTTCTGAGTCTCGTTGAGAAATTTTTTACTCTGTAAATCCGCTCAGAAGCAAGATTTTGCATCAAAAGTGCATTATGTGGCTGGAGTTAGCACTAAATACATCATATTTCGTGTTCTTAGAGTGCTTTCTGCAGTTTTACGAACTTTGGAACATTCGAAATCACGCTTCTCCGCGCAGATTTTCAGAATCAAAAAGTTCATATTCCTATTCAGGACCTCTTAATATGTATGAATCTATCGACAAAAACATCATATTTCGTGTTTCAAGAGCGCTATCTGCAGTTATATGAAGTTTGAAATAAATTAAAATTACCACATTCTGAGCAGTTTCAGAGTACCGCAAATCACATAAATCCATCCAATACAGAATGATACACTTGAATCCGTCCTCAAATGCACAAAATTTTGCGTTTCCAGCGAGATATCAGCGTTCTTTCTGATTCTCGTTAAGAAATTTTTGACTCTGTAAATCTGCACTAAGGCAAGATTTTGCTCAAAAGTGCGTTATATGGCAGAATCTAGCACCAATTACATCATATTTCGTGTTTTAGAGTGCTATTTGCAGTTTTACAAACTTTGGAATAGGTCAAAATCACGCTTTCCCACGCAGATTTTCACAATCAAAAAGTTCATATTCCTATTCGGGACCTCATGATATGTATGAGTCTCTCGACAAAAACATCATATTTTGTGTTTCCAGAGCGCTATCTGCAGTTATATGAAGTTTGAAATAAGTCAAAATTACCGCATTCTGACCAGTTTCAAAGTATTGCAAATCACATAAATCTATCCAATACAACATAATACGCATGAATGTGTCCTCAAATGCACAATATTTGTCGTTTCCAGGAAGTTATTAGCGTTCCTTCTGAGTCTCGTTGGGTGATTTTTGACTTTGTAAATCTACTCAGAAGCAAGATTTTGCTTCAAAAGTGCGTTACACGGCAGAATCTAGCACCAAATACATCATACTTTGTGCTTCTAGAGTGCTTTTTGCAGTTTTACAAACTCTGGAATAATCCGCGCAGATTTTCACATTGAAAAAGTTCATATTCTTATTCAGGACCTCATAATATGGATGAATCCATCGACAAAAACATCATATTTCGTGTTTCCAGAGCGCTATCCGCAGTTATATTAAGTTTGAAATAAGTCAGAATTACCACATTCTGAGCAGTTTCAAAGTATCGCAAATCACATGAATCTATCCAATACAATATAATACTCATGAATCTGTCCTCGAATGCACGAAATTTAGCGTTTCCAGCGAGTTATTAACGTTTTTTCTGAGTCTCGTTCTGGAGCAAGATTTTGCTTCAAAAGTGCGTTATATGACAGAATCAAGCACCAAATACATCATATTTCGTGTTTTAAGAGTGCTTTTTTGCAGTTTTACAAACTTTGGAATGGGTCGAAATCACACTTTTCCGCGCAGATTTTCAAAATCAAAAAGTTCATTTTCTCATTTAGGACCTCTAAATATGTATGAATCTATCGACAAAAACATCATATTTCGTGTTTTCAGAGCGCTATCTGCAGTTACATGAAGTTTGAAATTAGTCAAAACTACCACATCCTGAGCAGTTTCAAAATATCGCAAATCACATGAATCTATCAAAAACAACATAATACACATGGATTCGTCCTCGAATGCACGAAATTTTGCGTTTCCAGCGAATTATCAGCGTTTTTTCTGAGTCTCGTTGAGAAATTTTTGACTTTGTAAATTTGCTCTGGAGCAAGATTTTGCTTCAAAAGTGCGTTATATGGCAGAATCTAGCACCAGCTACATCATATTTCGTGTTTAAGGAGTGCTATGTGCTGTTTCACAAACTTTGGAATAAGTCGAAATCACGCTATTCTGCGCAGATTTTCACCATTAAAAAGTTCATATTCCTATTCAGGACCTCATATTATGAACGAATCTATCGACAAAGACATCATATTTTGTGTTTTCAGAGCGCTATCTGCAGTTATATGAAGTTTGAAATAAGTCAAAATTACCATATTCTGAGCAGTTCCAAAGTATCTCGCAAATCACATAAATCTATCCGATACAACATCACACGCATGGATCCGTCCTCCAATGCACAAAATTTGGCGTTTCCAGCAAGTTATCAGCGATTCTTCTAAGTCTCGTTGAGAAATTTTTGACTCTGTAAATCTGCTCAGAAGCAAGATTTTGCTTCAAAAGTGCGTTATATGGAAGAATCTAGCGCCAAATACATCATATTTCGTGTTTTCAGAGTGCTCTTTGCAGTTTTACAAACTTTGGAATAAGTCGAAATCACGCTTCTCCGCGCAGATTTTCACAATCAAAAAGTTAATATTCCTATTTAGGACCTCATAAAATGTATAAATCTATCGACAAAAACATCATATTTCGTGTTTTCAGAGCGCTACCTGCAGTCATATGAAGTTCGAAATAAGTCAAAATTACTACATTCTGAGCACTTTTAAAGTACCGCAGATCACATTAATCTATCCAATACAACATAATACGCATGAATCCGTCCTCGAACGCACAAAATTCTGCGTCTCCAGCGAGTTATCAGCGTTTTTTCTGAGTCTTGTTGAGAAATTTTGGACTCTGTAAATCTGCTCAGAAGCAAGATTTTGCTTTAAAAGTGCGTTATATAGCAGAATCCAGCACCAAATACATCATATTTCTTTTTTTCAGAGTGCTATTTGCAGTTTTACAAACTTTGGATTGAGTCGAGATCACGCTTTTCCGCGCAGATTTTCATAATCAAGAAGTACTTATTTCTATTCAGGACCTCATAATATGAACGAATCTATCGACAAAGACATCATATTTCGTGTTTTCAGAGCGCTATCTGCAGTTATATGAAGTTTGAAATAAGACAAAATTACCATATTCTGAGCAGTTCCACAGTAGTAGTAGGGAGACAAGAACTCGCGGCCGCGACCTTCATTTGAATCCAATTAATTCGGCGTCAGCCCCGCGGCCATATGTCTAATCATCACGGATGTTTTTGATTCCCTCTAATTAACGGGTAATGACTTTTCAATTATTTGAATATTTTGATTGCACGTTTATAAATTGTTATTGAGTTATTCTGAATATTTCAGTTAAAGTATGTTTAATTTTGGATATTTGAAAGTATAATATCAATATAATGTGATTAAAATAGAGTACCGTTCTGTATAGCTGTAGGAACTTTGAATTTCCAAATAATAACTAAATTAAAAGATATATTTCACCTGAAACTAAAGTGTAGGGAACAAATTGAGAAGAATGAGTACTTAGTAAAATACTTTGAAATGAAGAGAGTTTGTTCCGTGATTAAACAATTTATTAAAATTTAAAATATATATAACTAGCCTACCCGCAACATTTTCACACCATAGGGATATGAAGTGATCCTATCAACTAGCCTACGTTTCATAAAGATTACATTAAATTTTCTTGTTTCTTCCTCAGTAACTACCTTATGATCTAATGTACACCTTATATTATAATTATTAATTACTACATTACTATTATTCACACCCAATATCAAGTCTTTAATACATTTAAAATTAATTTTAAAGGAGTTTTTATAGCTCAAAGTGAATCCTTTAACCTTACAAACTTCTTCAATACATCCATTCACCGGAGAAAAGATCTTATACGCGTAATTTTTAGGGCCTCCACAGACGAATTCTTTTATATATGACCCGCGACCATAACAAACCAATTCGTCGGTTGAATCTCCTAAATAATTTCCGGTATCTGGTTTATATTGCCCTGGCGAATGGATATAGATAACAGAGGCTGTATCATAATACAAAACTCTATTATCTAATTTATATAAGTATTTGTAAAGTTCAAGGCGTGCCTGGGCGGTGGTAAATGCGGCTATCACACAGTTGACGGTGGGAAGCTGTTCCACGGACTCATCTTGGTACTGCCAGTTCACGTACAACGCCTGATCACCCGCAGGAATAATCCGATGGACAATAATCGCAGGATTGACCAGTAGATCGTGAAGCTCTGAGGGTGATGAGACTGCCGTCGTACGTGGCCTATTTTCAGCTTGAGCAAATTTACCTGAGAAACACACAAACAGATCAATTAACAATGAATCGGAATAATGAAAAAAGCTTGTCTTACCCCATAGTGAGTTCAACGAAATTTTAGCAACCGCTCGTTTTCCAGGGTTCTTCACAATGGCATCTGCATCAAGCTGAATATTTTCATTAACAAAAAAGTCTTTGATGTAGGCAGCTTTCGACTCGTCCGTGGTACAATCCTCCGGATACCCTGAAGCTTCTTGCTTGATTTTTCGAAAGTTGTCGATGTACTCGACAAATATACCCCCCGTCTTGAAAGCTTTGTTGTATTGGGTAATCTCATATTGCCAGACCTCAAGCACTTTGATTATTTTATAACCATACCGTACTGCTGCTTTAACCTCATCAGCAACCCACGTACCGGTAAATTGTCGAGCGTCATCGTCATGTGTACAGTCACCTTGCTCTAAATTGTCGCAACATGACCGACACAACACAAACATGAGTTTACCATGAACTTTCCTTGGTAATACAGGATGGTATAAATTCGTAGGAGCTAAAACGGTACATTTTATCAATCCTTCAACCTGGTCAATATTATTGGCCGGACACAAAGAGTCGCATTCAGAGTCCACCAAATTTTGCGGGTGGCCGATCGGGTATTTGCCGTATTTGCAAATGTAGGGATACAATGAACATACATCGACATATTTGATTTTCTGATCATTCACACATGTTTTATGAAGTACAGTATTGCCTGTGCGTCCCCCATATAGAGCGTCGCGAGGCTGCAACGGTAAATGATTTAACAGCTGATGGTTTTTTAATTCTTTCGCCAAGTCTTTATGCTCTTTTAAATAATTTCTAAATTCACACTCCCAAATACTTATTAAATTATAGCCTAAATTTTGATTTTTTTCCAATTTACGCGATGTACTCTCATAGCGGAGATCCATGGTTTCTTTTGTCGTGCTATAAATCGGATTGTCGCGGTTCGTTTTATAACAGCTTCTGCAGCCATGCCAGAAGCAGCCTAAAAACTCAAACACTTATTTATCGCGCGCAAAAAAACCATCAACTTTCAAATTACTTCCAAGCACAGCCTCCAATCCCCGCGCTGCATGCTGGATAATTATTCCGCGCCTATTCTCTTAAGATACTAGCCATTGCAACGCAATTCTAGACTGATTATCTCTGAATCTATACCTATTGTTTGAGGCTTTAAAAATAAGCGTCGGAATACCTTATCACACGCAGACGCTATGGTCACGGCCTCTGAAAATGGGCAAACTTTGCAATCGTCTGAAAAAGTTTGGCGAAATTTTGTACAAGAACGACGCAATATATCGACGTCGCTCACGCAATACTCTACCAATTCACGCTGCATATCAAACACGGCATTACTTTCGACCTGTTGTTCGTACCATTCCATAAATTTCAACCGCTCAGAACAATTCATAGTGTCCACCCCGTAATATTTAGCTAGAGGCAAAAGTCCTACGTAATTCGTATTATCTGCTGTATTAAATAAATAAGGAAAATATCCTTTTTCAATTGAAGCTAACAAGCTCATAGCTTTGGGTAAAGCTGACAATGACATTGCCCTGTGGTTCAATGAATCAATGAATCTAATGTTCTTGTTAATTTCAATCAATAGGGTTTTATTACCGTTTAATATTGATTCTGGTTTCAAATTCATATTCTCTACTAAATATTTTAGAATAAATTGCGCGTCGAAAGATTTAGCATTATGAGCGATGCATGTAATAGAAGAAAATGAAGTTCGCGGGGCCAAAACATATAAAATAAAATTTCTAACAGGATCTTGCCTTGATATCATCTGCCGAATGCCACATGCATCGCAAAAAAATTTCAAATCGTTCATATTACAACATTTAGAGCATGATTGCTGTGCTACACACAGATTCACTTTATGTTCGCTCTGTCCGTCAGTTTTTTCATCTTGCTGGGTCTCAAAGTCATAGTGAACGAATAAAGTTTTGTCTTTTACCTGGTTCTTGTCCGTTTGTATGTAACATCTATGTTCCGGCTGTTGATACGAATCACAAAGCCGGCAGTATATTTCTCCACAAACATGATTTTTATCTTTTTCAGCATTAACAGTCTTGAAACATTTACGGCATGCATGTAATATTTTACATACCGTTTTTTTGTGATTGATATAACAACCGGGTCCTTGAAATTGTCTGTGGCACACGTCGCATTTAACTATTTGCGGAGTACGACAGCATGCTGGTGATTTTCTACAAAATGTACAGATATTGCTACAAGTATGACCTATTACATTATTATATGCAACATGACATAATTCGCAGAAATAACGGCATGAAAATGCTGCATTTAAACTCTTTATTACCGAATAATGATTCTGATAATGCAACAGGTTTAACCGTGGAAGATTTTGACCTGGTGCACCTTCAAAAACAACGTCACCCCGTATTATATTCATATACACAAATGTTATATTGACTATAATGCCGTTGAAATTCTATTAACTCAGGTATACCCGCACCCTTTTCATTTATTTTGATACCTGTTTTAATCAAAAGCTCCTGTACTCTCGTATTCTGAATAGTGTTATTGTCCATGCACACATACCTGAAATGTGGGTCTTTAGTGGCAAAGGATCCGGCAACGATAAGGGCTCGCGGAAGACAGAGATTATCCCCATTATTTATCTCGACGATACCGTGCTTCCGTCGACATAATTCTGCAAAGCTTAATCCACGCCCTTTGAGCGCTTTACCATTTCCTCGAGGCATCGAAACATGTGTCAATTCCATGGTGAAATGCCCATCAGAAAACATTTCAGCATTGCTCTGCAGAATTTTATAAATGGCATCCCACAGTACGTCGACATGAACTTGATCGCGGGGGCGAAAGCTGACCCAGGCCGGTCCGTTTTCCAAGCGGGGGGTGTGAAAAGTAAAACCGACAAAGTCGGCAGAGTTCATCCCGTCTAATGCGTCTTCTAGAACCTGAAAATTGATTGCAAAATGTTGAAAAACCTGAATAATCCCCTCTGTGTTGATATGTAAATGTATGTATATATATATATGATTAATATAAATTTTTTATACCTGTTGGATGCTTCCGTGGAACCAATCAATGGAGTTTTCTCTCTCCGGAGGATCCAACAGTTTGAAGGTCACGCGTCTTCCCTTCAACGCGAATCTTTTCACGTGATGCTCGGTGTCTTCTATAATTTCATACCGACGGGCGGCGCCTCCCCCAGTTTGATAAACGCTGCTACCTCCCGTGGGGTCGGCGAGTGATTTTTGCAACAAATCCTCGCAGATATTGAAGAATCTTTGGTAATCAACTTCCTCGACGGTTGAAGATTTTTCAGACAGCGCCGCTTCTATAATTCCTCTTTATATTTCAAAGAAACAATCAAAATTTTCTTGCGAAGTCACATTGATTTGGATCAATATTGATTTGACATCGTCTAAATACGATCTGAATGAAACCACAAAACTTCTGCCCTTCATACAACGGCTCTTTCTATGCGCGTGATCAAGGTAATTAGGTAAAGTCATTGGGAAATTTTCCGAAAGTGAAATAGTTATTTGGAAAAAATTTCTGTTTGGAACAAATATGTAAAAATGTTTATAAATTGAAAAATATATCAATTATTAATAATATCGAATGTTCGAAACGAGGAATAATGGTTGGGTATTTCAATTGATAGTTATCAAAATCATGTTTAAGTAATATTCATTTTCTGCCTGAAGACCACCACCACCACCACCACCAATACAAATTGTGACATTATACAATTAGTTTTCTCTTACTATTTATGAAATTGTCAACACGTGTTAAATCTTTCTTCATTTTATAATTATAATAGATGAACATCTCTGTTAAAACGTCTTTAAAAACAGCATTGCTTGCTGTGACGCACTGGAGCAAACTATACTCTAGTGCCTTGTTAAATCGTAATTTATAAATAACTGAGTCCTGCAGTAATTTTTCATAATCAGCCATCAGGGCTCTTTCCATCATTTCAAAATTCCGGACCATTTTTCTCAACCGCGCTTCAAGCTCTAATAATATTTGCACGTTCAAACAATTGAACACAAAAAACGTGTCTCCCCTTCGTAACCGCAGCTGTTTTCGGGGTAACAAACTAATGTCAACATCCCCCGCCTTGAAAATACTCCGCATATCTTCTGCGAACACATTTCTTTCAATTGCAGCTCTCGCAAAACATCGAAAAAAATATCAAAATCGGTATCGATATAGTTCTTAGTTTGGGCGTTACCAAACAGCCGCATTTTCACGTTAAAATTGTTATTGGCGTCAAGCCCCACAGCAACGTACCGCTTCAGGTCTAGGTCTAGGGAATACGTCTTGCAATGTAGCAGTCGGGCCTTATTGTCGCGAAAATCTTGACTGATAGGCATCGCGAATGCTGTTATCGGCGCTGATCTGACCAAAAGAGCAAGATGCGTATCCCGTAGAAAGGTATCCACGCTGCCCGCATTCTTCAACTGATGTTTTAGCTTGTTTTGGTGAGGGCTCCTCTTGAGAATCATCGCTTGAGAAGCACGGTGGTGAAGAAACCCTCGGGATGGTGCTCTCTTTGTCGTCGTCTAGACAGAAGACATCGGAGTCGTCGGTGTCAACATCTTCGGGCGTTGGGGACGGTATTATTACCATAGACGATGCCACCGAGCCTAGTGACGGCAGCGGACCGGATGATTGTGGAGAAACCCGCAGGACGGTGTCCTTTCCGTTGTCATCCAGACAGACGATCGCTGAGTCATCGCTGTCAACATCTTCGGGTGCTGGTGACTGAATTATCATTATTTCCGAGTCATTCTCTAGCGACGGCATCGAAGGCAGCGGATCTGATGAGGACGGTTGAGGCTCGGGTGTGGACACCATCGACGGTGATGGCGTATACCGCAATCGTTGAGAACGGCTGTGATAATCTTAACAATTAGACAATGGAAATCGGTGAAGTATATGTACATCATTCAATAACAATAATTTTATTCAGACCAGAAGATCTGAATTAATGGATAGTTGAGAAAAAAATTTCACTCACCGTTTTCGCAGAGAAACCAGGCTCTTAGAACTCATGATGATGATGTTTATAGGCGGATACAACAGCAGGATAACAGAAAATTCGAACGGTACTTATTTTCAATACTCATCCCATATTTCTATGTATTTCTAGCCGCGACGTCACGAATCGAAAGTTTGGGAAATACCCAACTTTCGAATTTCCACCCCGTACCAATGACAGAAGAAATGTGAAAATTCTAGCTTCAAAATACACTAGTTCCCTAAAAAATTATATTTAAAACTATATTTTTAACATGAAGTGGATAAAATAAAAATTTGAAAGTATAAACTTTCTAAGTTGTTTTTGAAAAAACGATGAAGGCTGAATCATTCTAGGAGTCTAGGTTGAACCTCTTCAAAAATAAATAGAATATTTCAACTTTCTGAATTATTTTTGAATTTTTTGTGTATAAATAAACAGAACAGTGTCTTGCAAAGCCATTGTTTTCAAATTATCCATAGAAATCATACTGAAACATAACAAGGTAGTATTTCTAATTTCTATTGTTTCAATAGCCGTAATTAATTCATTGTCTATTTATATTTCAAGCTGGACTTATCAAAAATAAGTCAAAGAGGCCAATTGAGCAACATGAAACCCCGAAAAAAATTAACGGAATTAGAGATGAATAAAAAATATCAACTAACTGATATTCGCGCTGTGAAGACGGGATTTGGCAGAAAAATTGTTGCAGAATGTGAAGAATTTATAACATATCTTCCGGCACGATTCGACGATTTGACGGACGAAGAAATATCAAGTTTGAAAAAATCGATTGCTCGTAGGTGTATAAAATATACAGGCTCAAGAGATTTTGGTGGTGGTAAACAAGCTAGACTTGTAGAATTTGTTGAGATGTAAAATCTGCTTTAAGAAAGTGATGTGAATATTTTTCTTAATAAAATATATATATATATATATATATATATATATATATATATATATATATATATATATATATATATATATATATATATATATATATATATATATATATATATTAACCTTACAAAAAAAAACTCTTTGTTTGTAAACGTGTGCACAAAATTCAAACACCCGTTTTCTGCAATTATTGCAGGGCCCAGCGGTAGCGGAAAATCATTTTTTGTCGATAATTTCATAAAAAATATTGACGCTCTTAGTGATACTAGTTTTCGAAAAATATTTTGGCATTATGGCACGTGGCAGAACTTATATGATAAAATAAAAGGTGTCGAATTTCACGAAGGCTTACCGAATGTAGAGAATATTGACGGATCATATCCGCAGTTACTTATTATCGATGAGAGAAGCTGACGATCGTATTGTAGACATATTTACGAAATGGTCACATAATAAAAATTTGTCTGTCTTTTTCCTCACTCAAAATTTGTTCCATCAGGGTAGAGGACAAAGAGACATTTCTCTCAATGCAAATTATATTATATATTTTGAAAACCCTCGTGCTAAAGCTCAAATTCAGCATTTATCACGTCAAGTTTTCCCTGAAAATGTCAAGTTTATACAAGAGTCTTATACCGATGCGACCTCAAGACCCCATGGGTATTTGATTCTTGATCTCAAACAAAATACTCCAGATTGGTTGCGCTTTCGTAAGTCACGGGAGGGATTAACATATATTTACCTACCTAAAAAAACCTATCAATATTCCTGTAAAAACATGCCGGAGATTATTTCATAAAAATGAGTGCAACTGTAACAACCAATGCTAAATTTTTACGTGCTCTACACAAACTGAAACCTAAATACAGACTAGCATTATTAAAACATACGGATTGTGATTCTGTTGAATGTATTTGCGAATGTGCTTATAATATACTTCACGGTAAGATCTCTCTTAGTCGGAAGCAGCAGGCTACATTAGGAAGACATAAAAATATTTTGAGAAAATTAGTAAAACGCGGTGACGACTGGAAAAAGAAAAAACGTGTTTTGGTACAGTCTGGTGAAGCATTCCTGCCTTTTCTATAAGCTCCCGTTTTGACAGGCGTCTTGAGTTCTCTATTCAGTAAGGATTAAATATGGAACATACCAAGAAAATGGTGTTAATATCTCCTGAAAATCTGAATCGTATGCAAAATAATATAAAAGAAGATGAAAATATAGCGACACAGTTGAATAAAGATATGAAAGATGTCTTGAAACAGAATTTACCTGAGTACGAGAAGTGGAAAATGTATCAAGAAATTTTGCAAAGATATTTATTTTTCCAGAATCAAAATAGGGAACCTATAAAATTACCTATAGAAAATGAATCCTTCCCAGAACCTTATGAGCCTGTAAAGAAGATAGACGATACTGAATTTCTTATTAATGTCATTCCTAAAACACATCGCGAAAAAGCACGTCTTCTCGTAGAGAGATTGAAATTGAATAAAATCATTAGTTGGGATGAGAAAGGTGTAGTTTCCATTCACAAGGATCCAATTCCCAACTCTAATATTCCTGATTCAATAGGAGATATTGTGAGATATAAGAAAAATAATAATCCTATTGGGTAGGGAATTTTTTTATCTGTGTTGAAAGATATAAATATTCCTAAGGAATTAATAAGCAATCCGCAAAGAATTAAATATCTGACAAAAGAATTGTATAGTAAGACACCAGCCGCGGAAACAAAGAAAGCAAAACGTGTCAATAAATCTATTTTGTTTGAGGACGATTCCGATACTGAGACTCATTTGAAAGATAATAAGAAAAGTGGAAACGCTTTCCATTTTCATGATGAATACAGAATTATCTAAAATATATTTTGACCCCGCGCCTCCGGCCGGTTTTTCAGGCGTAAACAATCTTATAGGAACAATGAAAGGTAAATACGATTCGAGTGTGATTAAAAAATGGATAAGTTCACAAGACGCATATACATTGCATAAGCCAGTTAGAAAAAAATTTAACAGGAATAAATACAGAGTTTCAAATATTAACGATCTTTTCCAAGCGGATCTTAATGACTTGAGAAAGTTGAGCCGATTCAATGATAATTACAAATACATTCTTACGGTTATTGACATATTCAGTCGATATGCTTGGGCTGTCCCCTTGTTCGACAAAACCCCGTCATCCGTCGTGAAAGCATTTAAAATCATATTTAGAGAAAGAAAACCCATATATCTACAGACTGATAAGGGATCTGAGTTCATTGCAGCTGAAGTGAAATCATTTTTAATTGACAATAACGTAAAATTTCATGTGACACATAATCCCGATGTGAAGGCTTGTCTCGTGGAAAGGTTCAATCGTACACTGAAAACTAGAATGTATCTCTATTTTACATATAAAAACAAATTCAGATATATCGATGTATTGCAGAAACTTGTAAAATCTTATAATAAAACAAAACACCGATCGATCTATATGGCTCCGTGTGATGTGAACGATACTAATGTCTTGCAGGTATGGAGATATCAGAATCCCGTGTCACATAGTTCAAAGAAGAAAATTAATAAATTTGAAATTGGGGATATTGTTCTGTTATCAAAATATAAAAATTTATTTGAAAAGGGATACAAAGCAAATTGGAGTGAAGAATTATTTAGAATATATTCAATAAGTAGAAGAAACCCTGTGGTATATAAATTGAAAGATTTAGACGACGATATGATAGATGGCACTTTTTATGCCCCCGAATTACAAAAAGTGCATATTAATTTGTAGACAGAGTACAAAATAGATAAAATTATGGCGACAAAAGGTTCGGGGATCAGAAAGGAACTACTTGTCAAGTGAAAAGGTTACAGCGATAAATTTAATCCTTGGATTCCTGCAAATACTTTACTTATCTTGAGAAATGAATGATAAGGAAATTTTCATAACACTACCTAGCAATAGTTCAGCTGAATATTCCCCAAATAACAAAACAACAAAATTTACTACCCAGTTACCTCAAAATATAAAATTAGAAGGAACATGGGAGGTTGCTTTATCGAAAATAATTTATCCGTGTACATTTTATAATATCAACGATTGAGAGAATGAAGTCTTTATACATGTTAAAAATATGAGGAGTCAGAAAGAGGATGAGATGCATAACATGACCCGATGAAATTATAGAAGGAAAACTTCCTTCAAAAAATTATGAAGATATTGATAAAGTGTTACACGAAATGAATGAGGATACGTTGATTAATAAATATGTAGCGTTTTCATATAGCAAATCTGGTGAACGTGTACAAGCTTGTTTTAAAAAAAATGAAATTTACTCGATGAAATTATCACCAAGATTAGCGCTTCAATTGGGATACTCCCCGTTTTGTGATCTGTATCAAAATGAATCCTCAATCAATTTACCCAATTTGATGTTGGGTATACCGCCTCAAATATTTGTCTATTGCGATATCATCGAGCCTCAATTTGTTGGAGACGTAGTCATCCCTCTTTTGAGAATAGTTCATGTTGAAACCGAAAATTATGTGTTTGGTTCTAATAGGACATTATCATATACGAGACCTCACTTCGTACCTGTTTTGAGACGTGAATTTTCAAATATTGAAATAGATATAAGATGTACAAATGGGAATTCGGCGCCATTCCGCTTTGGAACCCTATGTGTGAAACTTCATTTTCGCCGAGCACCATGAAAAACTGCCCATACCAAAAATATTATTATTTGCAAGCAGGAAGTGGTATTGGCGCTGTATACAGAGGAAGTCAGTTTCAGCGTGGTCACGGTATTGGGAGTTTTTTTAGCGGCCTATTTAGAAGTATTTGTCCGGTGATAAAGAAAGGATTGGGGGTAGTTGGAAGAGAAGCATTGAATACAGGCGCTCATTTTCTGGGAGATTCAAGTGAAAATAAGCCGATTAGAGAATCTTTCAATAATCGGATCAAAGAGGCGGGGATTAATCTGAAACGTAAAGCCGAAAACAAAATTTAAAAATTGATGGATGGCTCGGGCTATAAAAGAAGAAAGCAGAGCAAAAGACTCGTTCACTCTAAACCATCATCGGCTACAGTAAAGAATAAAAAATCTGCTAGACCCGTTGACATTTTTGATTGAAATGGCTTTCTTACATGCACAATCTTGCGAGTGTATAAAAACCGAATTAGATCTATTTGCTATTCCGCCAACACGAACAAGTATTGAAAATGGAAAATGGGTTAATTATGAGCCGTTATCTTCAATCACCGAGGATGGACCTCTTGAATTTGTAGTACCTGGTCTTGGTGATGATTACATTGATTTTTTGCAAACAATGCTGTACTTAAATGCAAATATTTTAAAAGCCGATAATACTTCATTGACCGACACGGATGATGTTGCACCTGGTAATAACTGGTTACATCCAATTTTCTGTCAAGTTGATCTGTATTTGAATCAAAAATTAATATCTCCTCCGAACAACACCTATGGTTACAGAGCATACATTGAGACTTTATTGAATTATGGCACCGATGCAAAACGCACCCATCTTACCTTGGCTCTTTGGTATGCAGATAAAGCTAATAATATGAACAATACGGATGTGGGAGGAAATCCTGGATACGAGAAACGAAACAAATATGTTGAAAATAGTAAAAGTGTTGATATGATCGGTCATCTTCATGTAGATATATTCAATCAAGAGAAATTCCTACTCAACGGTGTTGAATTACGATTGAGGCTAGTACGTGCGCGTGATAGTTTTCAGTTAATCTCAAGTGGTTCAAACTATAAAGAACATATTAATGGAGCTACGTTACTTGTTCGGCGTGTAAAATTAAATCCTAGTATTTTGCTGGCACATAATAATGCATTAGAACTAGCAACAGCCAAGTATCCTATCACCCGGGCTGAGGTGAAAGCAATTACCATCGCCGCGGGGGTCCAGGGCAAATCCCTTGATAATATCTTTCTTGGACAGCTTCCTAAGCGATGAATAATCGGATTTGTTTCTAATAAAGCATTTAACGGCGATTTTACAGCAAACCCATACAACTTTGGAAATTTTAATATAAATTATCTATCTCTATGTGTTAATGGCCAACAGTTACCTTCTAAGCCGCTTCAGCCTTCATTTGGCGATAATAACACCCATATTCAAATGTATAACACATTATTTTCTGGAACGGGAATTCACTTTTCAAATACGGGGCACAAGATCACAAGAGAGGACTACCCATACGGTTATTTTCTATCAGCATCCGATTCAACACCCGACCTAGGAGCGAATTCGATGGAACATTGGATTTTGACAGGTCATGGATCCTTAAGAATCGAAGTAGGGTTTGAGCGAGCACTTACCCAGACAGTGAATTGTGTAATTCACGCAGAGTTTGATAATATAATAGAAATCAATAAGCATAGGAACGTAATTGTAGACTATGGTAGTTGAGCATTCAAATGTATTTATTATTGATAAATATAGATTAATTAAAATGTTATTTAATTGCATATATATATATTCTCTCTTATTTACATTTCCGGGTTAGTTTCAAATTGACAGTCATCGCGTTGAAAGAAATGAATGCTGCTTTCATCAAGAATATATTTCAAAGTTATTTCAGGAATAAAAGTAATAACGGAGTATACGCGGCCAATAAACTACCGCATTATGTTAATTTTCCATGCACCCTTATCGTTAATTCTGAACCGGACACACATCCAGGAACGCATTGGCTCGCCGTATTCATAGATAGACAAGAAAATGGAATGTTTTTTGACAGTTTTGGACGACCGCCATATGTAAGAGAACATATCCGTTTTCTACGAAGGAATACACGACGATGGACATATAATACTTACATGCTGCAAAATTACACTTCATCCGTTTGTGGTTATAATTGTTTGATGTATTTGTTATTTAGAATGAACTCTTACACACATTTGGATTTTGTCAATTTATTCAAAATGTATGATACCTCGGAAAATGATGAATTTGTAAAATATATGTTCTATTATTATTTTCATAGATAATTATTTCATCTGTATATTTCTAAGCATTACAATAAAAGTATTTCACTAAGTACTCATTCTTTCCAATTTGTTTCCTACACTTTCGTTTCAGGTGAAATATATCTTTTAATTTTTTGGAAATTCAAAGTTCCTACAGCTAAACAGAACAGTACTCTATTTTAATCACATCATATTAATATTATACTTTCAAATATCCAAAATTGAACATACTTGAACTGAAATATTCAGCATAACTCAAAAACAATTTATAAATGTGCAATCAAAATATTCAAATAATTGAAAAGTCATTAACCGTTAATTAGAGGGAATCAAAAACATCCGCGATAATTAGACATATGGCCGCGGGGCTGAGGCCGAATTAATTGGATTTAAATGAAGGTCGCGGCCGCGAATTCTTGTCTCCCTACTACTCAAAGTATCGCAAAATCTCATAAATCTATCCCATACAACATGACACGCATGGATCCGTCCTCCAATGCACAAAATTTGGCGTTTCCAGCGAGGTATCAGCGTTTCTTCTGAGTCTCGTTGAGAAATCTTTGACTTTGTAAATCTGCTCAGAAGCAAGATTTTGCTTCAAAAGTGTGGTATATGGAAGAATCTAGCGCCAAATACATCATATTTTGTGTTTTCAGAGTGCTCTTTGCAGTTTTACAATTTTTGGAATAAGTCGAAATCACGCTTTTCCGCGCAGATTTTTACTGCTATCTGCAGTTATATGAAGTCAAAATTATCACATTCTGAGCAGTTTCAAAGTATTGCAAATCACAAGAATCTATCCAATACAACATAATACGCTTGAATCCGTCCTTACATGCACTAATTTTTGTTTTTCCAGCGAGTTATCAACGTTTTTTCTGAATCTCGTTGAGAAATTTCTGACCCTGTAAATCTGCTCAGAAGCAAGATTTTGCTTCAAAAGTGCGTTATTTGGCAGAATCTGTTACCAAATACATCATATTTCGTGTTTTTAGAGTGCCATTTGCAGTTTTACAAACTTTGGTATAAGTCGAAATCAAGCATTTCCGCGCAAGATTTTCACGATCAAAAAGTTCATATTCTTATTCAGGACCTCATTATATGTATGAATCTATCGACAAAAACATCATATCTCGTGTTTTCAGAGCGCTATCTGCAGTTATATGAAGTTTGAAACCAGTCAGAATTACCACATTATGAGCAGTTTCAAAGTATCGCAAATTACATAAATCTATCCAATACAACATAATACGCATGAATCCGTCCCCAAATGCACAAAATTTTGCGTTCCCAGCGAGTTATCAGCGTTTTTTTTGAGTCTCGTTGAGAAATTTTTGACTCTGTAAATCTGCTCTGAAGCAAGATTTTGCTTCAAAAGTGCGTTATATGGCAGAATCTAGCACCAAATACATCATATTTTGTGTTTTTAGAGTGCTATTTGAGGTTCTACAAACTTTGGATTAAGTCGAAATCACGCTTTTCCGCGCAGATTTTTACAATCAAAAAGTACAATTCTTATCTAGGACCCCATAATATGTATGAATCCATCGACAAAAACATCATATTTCGTGTTTTTAGAGCGCAATCTGCAGTTATATGAAGTTTGAAATAAGTCAAAAAACCACATTCTGAGCAGTTCCAAAGTATCGCAAATCACATAAATCTATCCAATGCAACATAATACGCATGAATTAATGCTCGAATACACAAAATTTTGCGTTTCCAGTGAGTTATCAGCGTTTTTTCTGAGTCTCGTTGAGAAATTTTTGACCCTGTAAATCTGCTCAGAAGTAAGATTTTGCATCAAAAGTCGGTTAAATGGCAGAATTCAGCATCAAATACATCGTATTCAATGTTTTAAGAGTGCTCTCTGCAGTTTTACAAACTTTGGAATAAGTCGAAATCACGCTTTTCCGCGCAATTTGTCACAATCAAAAAGTTCATATTCCTATTCAGGATCTTATAATATGTATGAATCTTTCGACAAAAATATCATATTCCGTGTTTTCAAAGCGCTATCTTTAGTTATATGTAGTTTGAATAAGTCAAAATTACCACATTCTGAGCAGTTTCAAAGTATCGCAAATCACATAAATCTATCCAATACAACATGATACGCATGAATCCGTCCTCAAATGCACAAAATTTTGCTTTTCCAGCGAGTTATCAGCGTTTTTTCTGGGTCTCGTTGAGAAATTTTTGACTCTGTAAATCTGCTCAGAAGCAAGATTTTGCTACAAAAGTGCGTTATATGTTAGAATCAAGCACCAAATACATCATAATTCATGTTTTAAGAGTGCTATTCGCAGTTTTACGAACTTTAAAATAAGACGAAATCGCGCCTTTCCGCGCAGATTTTCACGATCAAAGAGTTCATATTCCTATTCCGGACCTTATGATATGTATGAATCTATCGACGAAAACACCATATTTCGTGTTTCCAGAGCGCTATCCGCAGTTATATGAAGTTTGAAATAAGTCAAAATTACCACATTCTGTGCAGTTTCAAACTATCGCAAATCACATGAATCTATCCAATACAACATAATACGCATGAATCCATCCTGAAATGCACAGAATTTTGCGCTTCCAGCGAGTTATCAGCGTTTTTCCTGAGTCTCATCGAGAAATTTTTGACTCTGTAAATCTGCCCAGCAGCAAGATTCTGCTTCAAAAGTGCGTTATATGTCAGAATCTAGCACCAAATACATCATATTTCTTGTTTTTAGAGTGCTATTCGCAGTTTTACAAACTTTGGAATGAGTCAAAATCACGCTTTTCCGCGCAGATTTCTACAATCAAAAAGTTCATATTCCTATTCAAGACCTCATAATATGTATAAATCTATTGACAAAAACATCATATTTCGTGTTTTCAGATCGCTATCTGCAGTTATATGAAGTTTGAATTAAGTCAAAATTACCACATTCTGAGCAGTTTCAAAGTATTGCAAATCACATAAATCTATCCAATACAACATGATACGCATGAATCCGTCCTCAAATGCACAAAATTTTGCTTTTCCAGCGAGTTATCAGCGTTTTTTCTGGGTCTCGTTGAGAAATTTTTGACTCTGTAAATCTGCTCAGAAGCAAGATTCTGCTTCAAAAGTGCGTTATATTGTAGAATCTAGCACCAAATACATCATAATTCGTGTTTCAAGAGTGCTCTTCGCAGTTTTACAAATTTAAAATTAGTCCAGATCGCGCCTTTCCGCGCAGATTTCCACGATCAAAGAGTTCATATTCCTATTCCGGACCTCATGATATGTATGAATCTATCGACGAAAACACCATATTTTGTGTTTTCAGAGCGCTATTTGCAGTTATATGGAGTTTGAAATAAGTCAAAATTACCACATTCTGAGCAGTTTCAAAGTATAGCAAATCACATAAATCTATCCAATACAACATAATACGCATGAATCCGTCCTAAAATGCACAAATTTTTGCGTTTCCAGCGAGTTATCAACGTTTTTTCTGAGTCTCTTTGAGGAATTTTTGACCCTGTAAATCTGCTCAGAAGCAAGATTTTGCTTGGAAAGTGCGTTTTATGGCAGAATCTGGCACCAAATACATCATATTTCGTGTTCTTAGAGTGCTATTTGCAGTTTCACAAACTTTGGTATAAGTCGAAATCAACCATTTCCGCGCAAGATTTTCACGCTCAAAAAGTTCATATTCTTATTCAGGACCTAATAATATGAATGAATCTATCGACAAAAACTTCATATCTCGTGTTTCCAGAGCGCTATCTGCAGTTATATGAAGTTTGAAACAAGTCAAAATTACCACATTATGAGCAGTTTCAAAGTATCGCAAATTACATAAATCTATCCAACACAACATAATACGCATGAATCCGTCCTCAAATGCACAAAATTTTGCGTTCTCAGCGAGTTATCAGCGGTTTTTTTGAATCTCGTTGAGAAATTTTTGACTCTGTAAATCTGCTCTGAAGTGAAATTTTGCTTCAAAAGTGCGTTATATGGCAGAATCCAACACCAAATACATCATATTTCGTGTTTCCAGAGTGCAATTTCAGTTTTACCAACTTTGGAATGAGTCGAAATCACGCTTTTCCGCGCACATTTTCACAATCAAAAAGTTCATATTGCTATTCAGGACCCCATAATATGTATGAATCTATCGACAAAAACATCATATTTCGTGTTTTCAGAGCGCTATCTGCAGTTATATGAAGTTTGAAATAAGTCAAAATTACCACATTCTGAGCAGTTCCAAAGTATCGCAAATCACATGAATCTATCCAATACAACATAATACGCATGAATCCGTCCTCAGATGCACAAAATTTTGCGTTTGCAGCGAGTTATCAGTGTTTTTTCTGAGTCTCGTTGAGAAATTTTTGACTCTGCAAATCTGCTCAGAAGCAAGATTTAGCTCCAAAAGTGCGTTATATGGCCGAATCTAGAACCAAATACATCATATTCCGTGTTTTTAGAGTGCTCTTTGCAGTTTTACAAACTTTGAAATAAGTCGAAATCACGCTTTTCCGCGCAGATTTTCACAATCAAAAAGTTCATATTCCTATTTAGGACCTCTTGATATGTATGAATCTGTCGACAAAAACATTATATTTTGTGTTTTCAGAGCGCTATCTGCAGTTATATGAAATTTGGAATAAATCAAAATTACCACATTCTGAGCAGTTTCAAAGTACCGCAAATCACATGAATCTATCCAATTTAACATAATACGCATGAATTTGTCCTCAAATGCACAAAATTTGGCGTTTCCAGCGAGTTATCAGCGTTTTTCTGAGCCTGGTTGAGAAATTTTTGACTCTGTAAATCTGCTCAGGTTCAAGATTTTGCTTCAAAAGTGCGTGATTTGGCAGAATCTAGCATCATATTTCGTGTTTTTAGAGTGCAATTTGCAGTTTCACCAACTTTGGAATAAGTCGAAATCACGCTTTTCCGCGCACATTTTTACAATCAAAAGTTCATATTTCTATTCAGAACCCCATAATATGTATGAATCTATCGACAAAAACATCATATTTCGTGTTTTCAGAGCGCTATCCGCAGTTATATGAAGTTTGAAATAAGTCAAAATTACCACATTCTGAGCAGTTCCAAAGTATCGCAAATCACATGAATCTATCCAATACAACATAATACGCATGAATCCGTCCTCAAATGCACAAAATTTTGCGTTTGCAGCGAGTTATCAGTGTTTTTTTTTGAGAAATTTTTGACTCTGTAAATCTGCTCTGAAGCAAGATTCTGCTTCAAAAGTGCGTTATATGGCAGAATCCAACACCAAATACATCATATTTCGTGTTTTCAGAGTGCTCTTTGCAGTTTTACAAACTTTGGAATAAGTCGAAATCACGCTTTTCCGCAGATTTTCACAATCAAAAAGTTCATATTCCTATTTAGGACCTCATAAAATGTATGAATCTATCGACAAAAACATCATATTTCGTGTTTTCAGAGCGCTATTTGCAGTTATATGGAGTTTGAAATAAGTCAAAATTACCACATTCTGAGCAGTTTCAAAGTATAGCAAATCACATAAATCTATCCAATACAACATAATACGCATGAATCCGTCCTAAAATGCACAAATTTTTGCGTTTCCAGCGAGTTATCAACGTTTTTTCTGAGTCTCTTTGAGGAATTTTTGACCCTGTAAATCTGCTCAGAAGCAAGATTTTGCTTGGAAAGTGCGTTTTATGGCAGAATCTGGCACCAAATACATCATATTTCGTGTTCTTAGAGTGCTATTTGCAGTTTCACAAACTTTGGTATAAGTCGAAATCAACCATTTCCGCGCAAGATTTTCACGCTCAAAAAGTTCATATTCTTATTCAGGACCTAATAATATGAATGAATCTATCGACAAAAACTTCATATCTCGTGTTTCCAGAGCGCTATCTGCAGTTATATGAAGTTTGAAACAAGTCAAAATTACCACATTATGAGCAGTTTCAAAGTATCGCAAATTACATAAATCTATCCAACACAACATAATACGCATGAATCCGTCCTCAAATGCACAAAATTTTGCGTTCTCAGCGAGTTATCAGCGGTTTTTTTGAATCTCGTTGAGAAATTTTTGACTCTGTAAATCTGCTCTGAAGTGAAATTTTGCTTCAAAAGTGCGTTATATGGCAGAATCCAACACCAAATACATCATATTTCGTGTTTCCAGAGTGCAATTTCAGTTTTACCAACTTTGGAATGAGTCGAAATCACGCTTTTCCGCGCACATTTTCACAATCAAAAAGTTCATATTGCTATTCAGGACCCCATAATATGTATGAATCTATCGACAAAAACATCATATTTCGTGTTTTCAGAGCGCTATCTGCAGTTATATGAAGTTTGAAATAAGTCAAAATTACCACATTCTGAGCAGTTCCAAAGTATCGCAAATCACATGAATCTATCCAATACAACATAATACGCATGAATCCGTCCTCAGATGCACAAAATTTTGCGTTTGCAGCGAGTTATCAGTGTTTTTTCTGAGTCTCGTTGAGAAATTTTTGACTCTGCAAATCTGCTCAGAAGCAAGATTTAGCTCCAAAAGTGCGTTATATGGCCGAATCTAGAACCAAATACATCATATTCCGTGTTTTTAGAGTGCTCTTTGCAGTTTTACAAACTTTGAAATAAGTCGAAATCACGCTTTTCCGCGCAGATTTTCACAATCAAAAAGTTCATATTCCTATTTAGGACCTCTTGATATGTATGAATCTGTCGACAAAAACATTATATTTTGTGTTTTCAGAGCGCTATCTGCAGTTATATGAAATTTGGAATAAATCAAAATTACCACATTCTGAGCAGTTTCAAAGTACCGCAAATCACATGAATCTATCCAATTTAACATAATACGCATGAATCCGTCCTCAAATGCACAAAATTTGGCGTTTCCAGCGAGTTATCAGCGTTTTTCTGAGCCTGGTTGAGAAATTTTTGACTCTGTAAATCTGCTCAGGTTCAAGATTTTGCTTCAAAAGTGCGTGATTTGGCAGAATCTAGCATCATATTTCGTGTTTTTAGAGTGCAATTTGCAGTTTCACCAACTTTGGAATAAGTCGAAATCACGCTTTTCCGCGCACATTTTTACAATCAAAAGTTCATATTTCTATTCAGAACCCCATAATATGTATGAATCTATCGACAAAAACATCATATTTCGTGTTTTCAGAGCGCTATCCGCAGTTATATGAAGTTTGAAATAAGTCAAAATTACCACATTCTGAGCAGTTCCAAAGTATCGCAAATCACATGAATCTATCCAATACAACATAATACGCATGAATCCGTCCTCAAATGCACAAAATTTTGCGTTTGCAGCGAGTTATCAGTGTTTTTTTTTGAGAAATTTTTGACTCTGTAAATCTGCTCTGAAGCAAGATTCTGCTTCAAAAGTGCGTTATATGGCAGAATCCAACACCAAATACATCATATTTCGTGTTTTCAGAGCGCTCTTTGCAGTTTTACAAACTTTGGAATAAGTCGAAATCACGCTTTTCCGCAGATTTTCACAATCAAAAAGTTCATATTCCTATTTAGGACCTCATAAAATGTATGAATCTATCGACAAAAACATCATATTTCGTGTTTTCAGAGCGCTACCTGCAGTCATATTAAGTTTGAAATAAGTCAAAATTACTACATTCTGAGCATTTTTAAAGTACCGCAGATCACATTTATCTATCCAATACAACATAATACGCATGAATCCGTCCTCGAACGCACAAAATTCTGCGTCTCCAGCGAGTTATCAGCGTTTTTTCTGAGTCTTGTTGAGAAATTTTTGACTCTGTAAATCTGCTCAGAAGCAAGATTCTGCTTTAAAAGTGCGTTATATAGCAGAATCCAGCACCAAATACATCATATTTCTTGTTTTCAGAGTGCTATTTGCAGTTTTACAAACTTTGGATTGAGTCGAGATCACGCTTTTCCGCGCAGATTTTCATAATCAAGAAGTACTTATTTCAATTCAGGACCTCATAATATGAACGAATCTATCGACAAAGACATCATATTTCGTGTTTTCAGAGCGCTATCTGCAGTTATATGAAGTTTGAAATAAGTCAAAATTACCATATTCTGAGCAGTTCCAAAGTAGTAGTAGGGAGACAAGAACTCGCGGCAGGGGCGACCTTCATTTAAATCCTATTAATTCGGCGTCAGCCCCGCGGCCATATGTCTAATTATCACGGATGTTTTCGATTCCCTCTAATTAACGGGTAATGACTTTTCAATTATTTGAATATTTTGATTGCACGTTTATAAATTGATATTGAGTTATTCTGAATATTTCAGTTTAAGTATGTTTAATTTTGGATATTCAAAAGTATAATATTAATATGATGTGATTTAAATAGAGTACCGTTCTGTATAGCTGTAGGAACTTTAAATTTCCAAATAATAACTAAATTAAAAGATATATTTCACCTGAAACGAAAGTGTAGGGAACAAATTGAAAAGAATGAGTACTTAGTAAAATACTTTGAAATGAAGAGAGTTTGTTCCGTGATTAAACAATTTATTAAAATTTAAAATATATATAACTAGCCTACCCGCAACATTTTCACACCATAGGGATATGAAGTGATCCTATCAACTAGCCTACGTTTCATAAAGTTTACATTTAATTTTCTTGTTTCTCCTTCAGTAACTACCTCATGATCTAATGTACACCTCATATTATGATCATTAATTACTACATCACTATTATTTACACCCAATATCAAGTCTTTAATACATTTAAAATTAATTTTAAAGGAGTTCTTATAGTTCAAAGTGAATCCTTTAACCTTACAAACTTCTTCAATACATCCATTCACCGGAGAAAAGATCTTATACGCGTAATTTTTAGGGCCTCCACAGACGAATTCTTTTATATATGACCCGCGACCATAACAAACCAATTCGTCGGTTGAATCTCCCAAATAATTTCCGGTATCTGGTTCATATTGCCCTGGCGAATGGATATAGATAACAGAGTCTGTATCATAATACAAAACTCTATTATCTAATTTATATAAGTATTTGTAAAGTTCAAGGCGTGCCTGGGCGGTGGTAAATGCGGCTATCACACAGTTGACGGTGGGAAGCTGTTCCACGGACTCATCTTGGTACTGCCAGTTCACGTACAACGCCTGATCACCCGCAGGAATAATCCGATGGACAATAATCGCAGGATTGACCAGTAGATCGTGAAGCTCTGAGGGTGATGAGACTGCCGTCGTACGTGGCCTATTTTCAGCTTGAGCAAATTTACCTGAGAAACACACAAACAGATCAATTAACAATGAATCGGAATAATGAAAAAAGCTTGTCTTACCCCATAGTGAGTTCAACGAAATTTTAGCAACCGCTCGTTTTCCAGGGTTCTTCACAATGGCATCTGCATCAAGCTGAATATTTTCATTAACAAAAAAGTCTTTGATGTAGGCAGCTTTCGACTCGTCCGTGGTACAGTCCTCCGGATACCCTGAAGCTTCTTGCTTGATTTTTCGAAAGTTGTCGATGTACTCGACAAATATACCCCCCGTCTTGAAAGCTTTGTTGTATTGGGTAATCTCATATTGCCAAACCTCAAGCACTTTGATTATTTTATAACCATACCGTACTGCTGCTTTAACCTCATCAGCAACCCACGTACCGGTAAATTGTCGAGCGTCATCGTCATGTGTACAGTCACCTTGCTCTAAATTGTCGCAACATGACCGACACAACACAAACATAAGTTTACCATGAACTTTCCTTGGTAATACAGGATGGTATAAATTCGTAGGAGCTAAAACGGTACATTTTATCAATCCTTCAACCTGGTCAATATTATTGGCCGGACACAAAGAGTCGCATTCAGAGTCCACCAAATTTTGCGGGTGGCCGATCGGGTATTTGCCGTATTTGCAAATGTAGGGATACAATGAACATACATCGACATATTTGATTTTCTGATCATTCACACATGTTTTATGAAGTACAGTATTGCCTGTGCGTCCCCCATATAGAGCGTCGCGAGGCTGCAACGGTAAATGATTTAACAGCTGATGGTTTTTTAATTCTTTCGCCAAGTCTTTATGCTCTTTTAAATAATTTCTAAATTCACACTCCCAAATACTTATTAAATTATAGCCTAAATTTTGATTTTTTTCCAATTTACGCGATGTACTCTCATAGCGGAGATCCATGGTTTCTTTTGTCGTGCTATAAATCGGATTGTCGCGGTTCGTTTTATAACAGCTTCTGCAGCCATGCCAGAAGCAGCCTAAAAACTCAAACACTTATTTATCGCGCGCAGAAAAACCATCAACTTTCAAATTACTTCCAAGCACAGCCTCCAATCCCCGCGCTGCATGCTGGATAATTATTCCGCGCCTATTCTCTTAAGATACTAGCCATTGCAACGCAATTCTAGACTGATTATCTCTGAATCTATAGCCGTTAAGAGGGATAATACCTATTGTTTGAGGCTTTAAAAATAAGCGTCGGAATACCTTATCACACGCAGACGCTATGGTCACGGCCTCTGAAAATGGGCAAACTTTGCCATCGTCTGAAAAAGTTTGGCGAAATTTTGTACAAGAACGACGCAATATATCGACGTCGCTCACGCCATACTCTACCAATTCACGCTGCATATCAAACACGGCATTACTTTCGACCTGTTGTTCGTACCATTCCATAAATTTCAACCGCTCAGAACAATTCATAGTGTCCACCCCGTAATATTTAGCTAGAGGCAAAAGTCCTACGTAATTCGTATTATCTGCTGTATTAAATAAATAAGGAAAATATCCTTTTTCAATTGAAGCTAACAAGCCCATAGCTTTGGGTAAAGCTGACAATGACATTGCCATGTGGTTCAATGAATCAATGAATTTAATGTTCTTGTTAATTTCAATCAATAGGGTTTTATTATGGTTCAATATTGATTCTGGTTTCAAATTCATATTCTCTACTGAATATTTCAGAATAAATTGCGCGTTGAAAGATTTAGCATTATGAGCGATGCATGTAGTAGAAGAAAATGAAGTTAGCGGAGCCAAAACATATTAAATAAAATTTCTAACAGGATCTTGCCTAAATATCATCTGCCGAATGCCACATGCATCGCAAAAAAATTTCAAATCGTTCATATTACAACATTCAGAGCATGATTGCTGTGCTACACACAGATTCACTTTATGTTCGCTCTGTCCGTCAGTTTTTTCATCTTGCTGGGTCTCAAAGTCATAGTAAACGAATAAAGTTTTGTCTTTCACCTGGTTCTTGTCCGTTTGTATGTAACATCTATGTTCCGGCTGTTGATACGAATCACAAAGCCGGCAGTATATTTCTCCACAAACATGATTTTTATCTTTTTCAACATTAACAGTCTTGAAACATTCACGGCATGCATGTAATATTTTACATACCGTTTTTTTGTGATTGATATAACAACCGGGTCCTTGAAATTGTCTGTGGCACACGTCGCATTCAACTATTTGCGGAGTACGACAGCATGCTGGTGATTTTTTACAAAATGTACAGATATTGCTACAAGTATGACCTATTACATTATTATATGCAACATGACATAATTCGCAGAAATAACGGCATGAAAATGCTGCAGTTAAACTCTTTATTACCGAATAATGATTCTGATAATGCAACAGGTTTAACCGTGGGAGATTTTGACCTGGTGCACCTTCAAAAACAACGTCACCCCGGGTATTATATCCATATACACAAATGTTATATTGACTATAATGCCGTTGAAATTCTATTAACTCAGGTATATCTGCACCCTTTTCATTTATTTTGATACCTGTTTTAATCAAAAGCTCCTGTACTCTCGTATTCTGAATAGTGTTATTGTCCATGCACACATACCTGAAATGTGGGTCTTTAGTGGCAAAGGATCCGGCAACGATAAGGGCTTGCGGAAGACAGAGATTATCCCTATTATTTATCTCGACGATACCGTGCTTCCGTCGACATAATTCTGCATAGCTTAATCCACGCCCTTTGAGCGCTTTACCATTTCCTCGAGGCATCGAAACATGTGTCAATTCCATGGTGAAATGCCCATCAGAAAACATTTCAGCATTGCTCTGCAGAATTTTATAAATGGCATCCCACAGTACGTCGACATGAACTTGATCGCGGGGGCGAAAGCTGACCCAGGCCGGTCCGTTTTCCAAGCGGGGGGTGTGAAAAGTAAAACCGACAAAGTCGGCAGGGTTCATCCCGTCTAATGCGTCTTCTAGAACCTGAAAATTGATTGCAAAATGTTGAAAAACCTGAATAATCCTCTCTGTGTTGATATATAAATGTATGTATATATATATATGATTAATATAAATTTTTTATACTTGTTGGATGCTTTCGTGGAACCAATTAATGGAGTTTTCTCGCTCCGGAGGATCCAACAGTTTGAAGGTCACGCGTCTTCCCTTCAACGCGAATCTTTTCACGTGATGCTCGGTGTCTTCTATAATTTCATACCGACGGGCGGCGCCTCCCCCAGTTTAATTAACGCTGCTACCTCCCGTGGGGTCGACGAGTGATTCTTGCAACAAATCCTCGCAGATATTGAAGAATCTTTGGTAATCAACTTCCTCGACGGTTGAAGATTCTTCAGACAGCGCCGCTACTATAATTCCTCCACATATTTCAAAGAAACAATCAAAATTTTCCTGCGAAGTCACCTTGATTTAGATCAATATTGATTTGAAATCGTCTAAATACGATCTGAATGAAACCACAAAACTTCTGCCCTTCATACAACGGCTCTTTCTATGCGCGTAATTAGCCCCTCGTTAGTGTTGTGGGGTATGTCATACCCCATTAACTCTATTTTTAATCGCAAAATCAATTTAAGACAAACAAGTGATTTCTTTTTCTCAGTAGCTCAAGATTATACTTGAACAAAGAGAACAGACTTATATACAACTATTTATAAACTTTCAATTGAGCATCAGCCTTGCTGGAGATTGGTTGGGGTATGACATACCCCGGTACACTTTTAAAGTAACTTCTTATGTATACTCATTCGGAAGGTAAAATTCAAAATCATTTTACGTTATAGAATAAGCTACTTCATATTTTGGTATTTTTCAAGGCCAATTTAGCCAAATGACAAAAGACAAGCAGAAGATGTTCTGTTTGTCCTAGAAACAAAGATAGAATAATAAATTCTGCAACAAGTGCAATAAGTTGTCGATTGCCCACGAAAGCGAAGCTGGGCGTACGAACGAAGCAAGTGCGTTCATTCGCTCAAGTGGGTAATTGACAACACCGCACGAGTTGCAGATATAGTACAGGACAAAATATTTTAGCATGGCTTTTCTTACTTCCAAATATCATGTTCTAGGAAAAATACAGAAATTTACTTGAGAGAAAATCATTCTTAATACCACCCTTTTTCACAGGTGAACAGATCTCTTGCTGTGCCGCTAAAATAAATTGACCTGTACTATACTATTTTTTATTACGATTGCAGGATAAGTACCATTTTGCGCTTATTTTTCTGAGCGGTAAATGATTTGCGTGCGACAAGATTACTTGTCACACGCTAATTATACCTGGCGCACTCAAAAGCCAAAGAACCATTTACTGCCCAGAAAAATGTGCGCAAAATAGTGCTTATGTATTAAAAAGACATTTAATGCTTGTAAGCGATGTAGAATTCCACTGTGCTTGGAACATGCAATTTTGAGTTGCAAAAACTGTGCCCAGTTTGAGGAGCAATAACTTTTTTTTCTTTGATGATACTTGAGTAACTTTTTCCTGCTTTACTTGATTTATCCTTCTTCTCAAGAAATATTGTGAGATCTTCGATGTGTGATGATATAAGAAGTATTTATGAGCGATAATATTGATGTATGTTTTTTCCAAGGTAGACTTGCTGTTATTTTGATTCATCTTTTATATTTTTACAATAAATATAGCTGGATACATTTTATTTAGTCTATATCACTTGGTAACAAGTTGTGAAACAGGTGCAAACAGTAAAATTATCATATTTTAGAATTTAGAGGACTTTCATATGGGGTATGACATACCCCACAACACCAACCGTGAAACTTTTTTCGAGAACACTAACGGAGGGTTAAGGTAATTAGGTAAAGTCATTGGGAAATTTTTCGAAAGTGAAATAGTTATTTGAAAAAAATTTCTGTTTGGAACAAATATGTAAAAATGTTTATAAATCGAAAAATACAGGGTGTAACAGAAATAAGTACATTAATTTTAACCAGTGATAGTTCTCGTCAAGCCTAACAATTTTTCTTAGTTACTTTTTCCCGAATTCTCATCTTTTTTTAGCATTTTTTATCCCCAATAATTTAACGAGTCGTTCAGGTGCATAGTTATCGGATCTAGTAGCAATTGCAATAGAACAATCATTGATTTAGACATATGTGACTTATCAATTCCTTCAAATAAATTCTGGAATAAAACAAATTACAATTTATTAATTCTGTGTACGATTTCATGGGCAGTTTAGGATTAGCTTAGCAAATTTATTTGGAACGATCTCCGAATTGTCATTTTTCATTAAAAATTGAATTATTGTGGTTATGGTAATGTATTCAATGTCAAAATATTATGCACTTATACATTACGATGAGAATACCATGGAATATTTAGAACCTAACGTTTATCTGGAACGTAAAACAGCAGATGAGATGAATGAAATACATCAATTTATGAATGAAGCACCTGTGTATTAGTTTTTCTCATATTATTACAAACTTCACACTCCACACTCAGGTCGTTTCAATAAAGTATGCCCCGTGGATTAATCTGCTGGATAAGCAAAATATTGTATCATATATTTCAGAGAATATTTAAAATCAATTACCAAATTCTGTTTGATACATTTATAGGTTATATTTTCTGTTCTTCAAGAAAATAATCTTCAAAATTTCATGTAGCAATATTTCTATTGAATTATTCAGTGAATTAATTAATTTAGAATTACATTCCATTCAATATTCTACCGTTTTCTTTAAACAAATCGTTGAATGATTTTCTCTTTATGTTTCTGATGAAGTAGGTTAGGAACAGCGACTACTTTTCGAACTGCTTGTAGATGGCAGCACAGTCTGACTCTCCTGACACAGTGACACAGTTTCAGACAATTCAAATCAGCTGATTCAAATGCAATGAACTTGTGCAGACAATCTTATGTTTAAGAAATGTACTATCCGAAAATATACGTGAAATCCCTAGATAAAAATCAAACTTCTTAAAAATGATATAAAAATACGACTAACAGACCAAATTGTTGATTGCAGAGACAAATTCAGTCTTTCTTCCAACATATACAAAAATAGAATAATCGAGGTGAGCGAATAACAATATATTGCCAAAATACTAATATTTCTCCAGTTTCAAATGAATGATTGACAAGACTACGATGGCTCAAAGTTGCAAAATACTCCTTACAATCGACAGCTGTCATTCTTCCAACAAATGAGGAACATTCAGTTTGAACCATAGGCGCACTATGAAATTTTTGACAAAACTTTGATGAATTTTTACTTTGTATCCAGAGGATTTACGGAAAAAATTTATTAGGAAAAATTGTTATGCTTGACAAATTGCATTACAGGTTAAAATAAATGTACTTATTTCTGTTACACCCTGTATATCAATTAATAATGATATGGAATGTTCGAAACGAGGAATAATGGTTGGGTATTTCAATTGATAGTTATCAAAATCATGTTTGAGTAATATTTATTTTCTGCCTAAAGACCACCACCACCACCACCACCACCAATACAAATTGTGACATTATACAATTAGTTTTTTCTCACTATTTATGAAATTGTCAACACGTGTTAAATCTTTCTTCATTTTATAATTATAATAGATGAACATCTCTGTTAAAACGTCTTTAAAAACAGCATTGCTTGCTGTGACGCACTGGAGCAAACTATACTCTAGTGCCTTGTTAAATCGTAATTTATAAATTACTGAGTCCTGCAGTAATTTTTTATAATCAGCCATCAGGGCTCTTTCCATCATTTTAAAATTCCGGACCATTTTTCTCAACCGCGCTTCAAGCTCTAATAATATTTGCACGATCAAACAATTGAACGCAAAAAACGTGTCTCCCCTTCGTAACCGCAGCTGTTTTCGGGGTAACAAACTAATGTCAACATCCCCCGCCTTGAAAATACTCCGCATATCTTCCTGCGAACACATTTCTTCCAATTGCAGCTCTCGCAAAACATCGAAAAAAATATCAAAATCAGTATCGATATAGTTCTTAGTTTGGGCGTTACCAAACAGCCGCATTTTCACGTTAAAATTGTTATTGGCGTCTAGCCCCACAGCAACGTGCCGCTTCAGGTCCAGGTCTAGGGGATACGTCTTGCAATGTAGCAGTCGGGCCCAATTGTCGCGAAAATCTTGACTGATAGGCATCGCGAATGCTGTTATCGGCGCTGACCTGACCAAAAGAGCAAGATGCGTATCCCGTAGAAAGGCATCCACGTCTGTAGGGCTGGCCGTCTCGGTATCTGCCTGGTCGTCGTATTCTTCAGACCACCGCTGCCCGCATTCTTCAACTGATGTTTTAGCTTGTTTTGGTGAGGGCCCCTCTTGAGAATCATCGCTTAAGAAGCACGGTGGTGAAGAAACCCTCGGGATGGTGCTCTCTTTGTCGTCGTCTAGACAGAAGACATCGGAGTCATCGGTGTCAACATCTTCGGGCGTTGGGGACGGTATTATTACCATAGACGATGCCACCGAGCCTAGTGACGGCAGCGGACCGGATGATTGTGGAGAAACCCGCAGGACGGTGTTCTTTCCGTTGTCATCCAGACAGACGATCGCTGAGTCATCGCTGTCAACATCTTCGGGTGCTGGTGACTGAATTATTATTATTTCCGAGTCATTCTCTAGCGACGGCATCGACGGCAGCGGATCTGATGAGGACGGTTGAGGCTCGGGTGTGGACACCATCGACGGTGATGGCGTATATCGCAATCGTTGAGAAAGGCTGTGATAATCTTAACAATTAGACAATGGAAATCGGTGAAGTATATGTACATCATTCAATAACAATAATTTTATTCAGACCAAAAGATCTGAATTAATGGATAGTTGAGAAAAAAATTTCACTCACCGTTTTCGCAGAGAAACCAGGCTCTTAGAACTCATGATGATGATGTTTATAGGCAGATACAACAGCAGGATAACAGAAAATTCGAACTGTACTTATTTTCAATACTCATCCCATATTTCTATGTATTTCTAGCCGCGACGTCACGAATCGAAAGTTTGGGAAATACCCAACTTTCGAATTTCCACCCCGTACCAATGACAGAAAAAATGTGAAAATTCTAGCTTCAAAATACACTAGTTTCCTAGAAAATTATATTTAAAACTATATTTTCAACATGAAGTGGATAAAATAGAAATTTGAAAGTATAAACTTTCTAAGTTGTTTTTGAAAAAACGATGAAGGCTGAATTATTCTAGGAGTCTAGGTTAAACCTCTTCAAAAATAAATAAAATATTTCAACTTTCTAAATTATTTTTGAATTTTTTGTGTATAAATAAACAGAACAGTGTCTTGCAAAGCCATTGTTTTCAAATTATCCATAGAATTATCATACTGAAACATAACAAGGTAGTATTTCTAATTTCTATTGTTTCAATAGCCGTAATTAATTCATTGTCTATTTATATTTCAAGCTGGACTTATCAAAAATAAGTCAAAGAGGCCAATTGAGCAACATGAAACCAGATGTAAAATCTGCTTTAAGAAAGTGATGTAAATATTTTTCTTAATAAAATATATATATATATATATATATATATATATATATATATATATATATATATATATATATATATATATATATATATATATATATATATATATATATATATATATATATATATATATATATATATATATATATATATATATATATATATATATATATATATATATATATATATATATATATTAATCTTACAAAAAAAAACTCTTTATTGATTATATTTAGTTAGCTCACATTGTCACAGCCACTTAGTATTGTTGATAGCTTCTGTTTGTAAACGTGTGCACAAAATTCAAACACCCGTTTTCTGCAATTATTGCAGGGCCCAGCGGTAGCGGGAAATCATTTTTTGTCGATAATTTCATAAAAAATATTGACGCTCTGAGTGATACTAGTTTTCGAAAAATATTTTGGCATTATGGCACGTGGCAGAACTTATATGATAAAATAAAAGGTGTCGAATTTCACGAAGGCTTACCGAATGTAGAGAATATTGACGGATCATATCCGCAGTTACTTATTATCGATGATTTGATGAGAGAAGCTGACGATCGTATTGTAGACATATTTACGAAATGGTCACATCATAAAAATTTGTCTGTCTTTTTCCTCACTCAAAATTTGTTCCATCAGGGTAGAGGACAAAGAGACATTTCTCTCAATGCAAATTATATCATATATTTTAAGAACCCTCGTGCTAAAGCTCAAATTCAGCATTTATCACGTCAAGTTTTCCCTGAAAATGTCAAGTTTATACAAGAGTCTTATACCGATGCGACCTCAAGACCCCATGGGTATTTGATTCTTGATCTCAAACAAAATACTCCAGATTGGTTGCGCTTTCGTACGTCACGGGAGGGATTAACATATATTTACCTACCTGAGAAAACCTATAAATATTCCTGTAAAAACATGCCGGAGATTATTTCATAAAAATGAGTGCAACTGTAACAACCAATGCTGAATTTTTAAGTGCTCTACAGAAACTGAAACCTAAATACAGACTAGCCTTATTAAAACATACGGATTGTGATTCTGTCAAATGTATTTGCGGATGTGCTTATAATATACTTCACGGTAAAATCCCTCTCAGTCGGAAGCAGCAGGCTACATTAGGAAGACATAAAAATATTTTGAGAAAATTAGTAAAACGCGGTGACGGCTGGAAAAAGAAAAAACGTGTTTTGGTACAGTCTGGTGAAGCATTCCTGTCTTTTCTATTAGCTCCACTTTTGACAGGCGTCTTGAGTTCTCTATTCAGTAAGGAATAAATATGGAACATACCAAGAAAATGGTGTTAATATCTCCTGAAAATCTAAATCGTATGCAAAATAATATAAAAGAAGATGAAAATATAGCGACACAGTTGAATGAAGATATGAAAGATGTCTTGAAACGGAATTTACCTGAGTACGAGAAGTGGAGAATGTATCAAGAAATTTTGCAAAGATATTTATTCTTCCAGAATCAAAATAGGGAACCTATAAAATTACCTATAGAAAATGAATCCTTCCCAGAACCTAATGAGCCTGTAAAGAAGATAGACGATACTGAATTTCTTATTAATGTCATTCCTAAAACACATCGCGAAAAAGCACGTCTTCTCGTAGAGAGATTGAAATTGAATAAAATCATTAGTTGGGATGAGAAAGGTGTAGTTTCCATTCACAAGGATCCAATTCCCAACTCTAATATTCCTGATTTAATAGGAGATATTGTGAGATATAAGAAAGATAATAATCCTATTGGGTGGGGAATTTTTTTATCTGTGTTGAAAGATATAAATATTCCTAAGGAATTGATAAGCAATCCGCAAAGAATTAAATATCTGACAAAAGAATCGTATAGTAAGACACCAGCCGCGGAAACAAAGAAAGCAAAACGTGTCAATAAATCTATTTTGTTTGAGGACGATTCCGATACTGAGACTCATTTGAAAGATAATAAAAAAAGTGGAAACGCTTCTCATTTTCATGATGAATAAAGAATTATCTAAAATATATTTTGACCCTGCGCCTACGGCCGGTTTTTCCGGCGTGAACAATCTTATAGGAACAATGAAAGGTAAATACGATTCGAGTGTGATTAAAAAATGGATAAGTTCACAAGACGGATATACATTGCATGAGCCAGTTAGAAAAAAATTTAACAGGAATGAATACAGAGTTTCAAATATAAACGATCTTTTCCAAGCGGATCTTAATGACTTGAGAAAGTTGAGCCGATTTAATGATAATTACAAATACATTCTTACGGTTATTGACATATTCAGTCGATATGCTTGGGCTGTCCCCTTGTTCGACAAAACCTCGTCATCCGTCGTGAAAGCATTCAAAATCATATTCAGAGAAAGAAAACCCATATATCTACAGACTGATAAGGGATCTGAGTTCATTGCAGCTGAAGTGAAATCATTTTTAATTGACAATAACGTAAAATTTTATGTGACACATAATCCCGATGTGAGGGCTTGTCTCGTGGAAAGGTTCAATCGTACACTGAAAACTAGAATGTATCTCTATTTTACATACAAGAACAAATTCAGATATATCGATGTATTGCAGAAACTTGTAAAATCTTATAATAAAACAAAACACCGATCGATCAATATGGCTCCGTGTGATGTGAACGATACTGATGTTTTGCAGGTATGGAGATACCAGAATCCCGTGTCACATAGTTCAAAGAAGAAAATTAATAAATTTGAAATTGGGGATATTGTTCTGATATCAAAATATGAAAATTTATTTGAAAAGGGATACAAAGCAAATTGGAGTGAAGAATTATTTAGAATATATTCAATAAGTAGAAGAAACCCTGTGGTATATAAATTGAAAGATTTAGACGACGATATGATAGATGGCACTTTTTATGCCCCCGAATTACAAAAAGTGCATATTAATTTGTAGACAGAGTACAAAATAGATAAAATTATGGCGACAAAAGGTTCGAGGATCAGAAAGGAACTACTTGTCAAGTGAAAAGGTTACAGCGATAAATTTAATCCTTGGATTCCTGCAAATACTTTACTTATCTTGAGAAATGAATGATAAGGAAATTTTCATAACACTACCTAGCAATAGTTCAGCTGAATATTCCCCAAATAACAAAACAACAAAATTTACTACCCAGTTACCTCAAAATATAAAATTAGAAGGAACATGGGAGGTTGCTTTATCGAAAATAATTTATCCGTGTACATTTTATAATATCAACGATTGAGAGAATGAAGTCTTTATACATGTTAAAAATATGAGGAGTCAGAAAGAGGATGAGATGCATAACATGACCCGATGAAATTATAGAAGGAAAACTTCCTTCAAAAAATTATGAAGATATTGATAAAGTGTTACACGAAATGAATGAGGATACGTTGATTAATAAATATGTAGCGTTTTCATATAGCAAATCTGGTGAACGTGTACAAGCTTGTTTTAAAAAAAATGAAATTTACTCGATGAAATTATCACCAAGATTAGCGCTTCAATTGGGATACTCCCCGTTTTGTGATCTGTATCAAAATGAATCCTCAATCAATTTACCCAATTTGATGTTGGGTATACCGCCTCAAATATTTGTCTATTGCGATATCATCGAGCCTCAATTTGTTGGAGACGTAGTCATCCCTCTTTTGAGAATAGTTCATGTTGAAACCGAAAATTATGTGTTTGGTTCTAATAGGACATTATCATATACGAGACCTCACTTCGTACCTGTTTTGAGACGTGAATTTTCAAATATTGAAATAGATATAAGATGTACAAATGGGAATTCGGCGCCATTCCGCTTTGGAACCCTATGTGTGAAACTTCATTTTCGCCGAGCACCATGAAAAACTGCCCATACCAAAAATATTATTATTTGCAAGCAGGAAGTGGTATTGGCGCTGTATACAGAGGAAGTCAGTTTCAGCGTGGTCACGGTATTGGGAGTTTTTTTAGCGGCCTATTTAGAAGTATTTGTCCGGTGATAAAGAAAGGATTGGGGGTAGTTGGAAGAGAAGCATTGAATACAGGCGCTCATTTTCTGGGAGATTCAAGTGAAAATAAGCCGATTAGAGAATCTTTCAATAATCGGATCAAAGAGGCGGGGATTAATCTGAAACGTAAAGCCGAAAACAAAATTGAAAAATTGATGGATGGCTCGGGCTATAAAAGAAGAAAGCAGAGCAAAAGACTCGTTCACTCTAAACCATCATCGGCTACAGTAAAGAATAAAAAATCTGCTAGACCCGTTGACATTTTTGATTGAAATGGCTTTCTTACATGCACAATCTTGCGAGTGTATAAAAACCGAATTAGATCTATTTGCTATTCCGCCAACACGAACAAGTATTGAAAATGGAAAATGGGTTAATTATGAGCCGTTATCTTCAATCACCGAGGATGGACCTCTTGAATTTGTAGTACCTGGTCTTGGTGATGATTACATTGATTTTTTGCAAACAATGCTGTACTTAAATGCAAATATTTTAAAAGCCGATAATACTTCATTGACCGACACGGATGATGTTGCACCTGTTAATAACTGGTTACATCCAATTTTCTGTCAAGTTGATCTGTATTTGAATCAAAAATTAATATCTCCTCCGAACAACACCTATGGTTACAGAGCATACATTGAGACTTTATTGAATTATGGCACCGATGCAAAACGCACCCATCTTACTTCGGCTCTTTGGTATGCAGATAAAGCTAATAATATGAATAATACGGATGTGGGAGGAAATCCTGGATACGAGAAACGAAACAAATATGTTGAAAATAGTAAAAGTGTTGATATGATCGGTCATCTTCATGTAGATATATTCAATCAAGAGAAATTCCTACTCAACGGTGTTGAATTACGATTGAGGCTAGTACGTGCGCGTGATAGTTTTCAGTTAATCTCAAGTGGTTTGCTGGCACATAATAAAGCATTAGAACTAGCAACAGCCAAGTATCCTATCACCCGGGCTGAGGTGAAAGCAATTACCATCGCCGCGGGGGTCCAGGGCAAATCCCTTGATAATATCTTTCTTGGACAGCTTCCTAAGCAATGAATAATCGGATTTGTTTCTAATAAAGCATTTAACGGCGATTATACAGCAAACCCTTACAACTTTGAAAGTTTTAATATAAATCATCTATCTTTATGTGTTAATGGCCAACAGTTACCTTCTAAGCCGCTTCAGCCTTCATTTGGCGATGATAACACCTATATTCAAATGAATAACACATTATTTTCTGGAACGGGAATTCACTTTTCAAATACGGGGCACAAGATCACAAGAGAGGACTACCCATACGGTTATTTTCTATCAGCATTCGATTTAACACCCGACCTAGCAGCGAATTCGATGGAACATTGGAATTTGACAGGTCATGGATCCTTAAGAATCGAAGTAGGGTTTGAGCGAGCACTTACCCAGACAGTGAATTGTGTAATTCACGCAGAGTTTGATAATATAATAGAAATCAATAAGAATAGGAACGTAATTGTAGACTATGGTAGTTGAGCATTCAAATGTATTTATTATTGATAAATATAAATTCATTTAAATGTTATTTAATTGCATATATAAATATATATATATTCTCTCTTATTTACATTTTCGAGTTAGTTTCAAATTGACAGTCATCGCGTTGAAAGAAATGAATGCTGCTTTCATCAAGAATATATTTCAAAGTTATTTCAGAAATAAAAGTAATAACGGAGTATACGCGGCCAATAAACTACCGCATTATGCTAATTTTCCATGCACCCTTATCGTTAATTCTGAACCGGACACACATCCGGGAGCGCATTGGCTCGCTGTATTCATAGATAGACAAGGAAATGGAATGTTTCTTGACAGTTTTGGACGACCGCCATATGTAAGAGAACATATCCGTTTTCTACGAAGGAATACACGACGATATACATGTAATACTTACATGCTGCAAAATTACACTTCATCCGTTTGTGGTTATTATTGTTTGATGTATTTGTTATTTAGAATGAACTCTTACACACATTTGGATTTTGTCAATTTATTCAAAATGTATGATACCTCGGAAAATGATGAATTTGTAAAATATATGTTCCATTATTATTTTCATGGATAATTATTTCATCTGTATATTTCTAAGCATTACAATAAAAGTATCTTACTAAGTACTCATTCTTTTCAATTTGTTTCCTACACTCTCGTTTCAGGTGAAATATATCTATTAATTTTGTAATTACTTGGAAATTTAAAGTTCCAACAGCTAAACAGAACGGTACTCTATTTTAATCACATCATATTAATATTATACTTTCAAATATCCAGAATTGAACATACTTGAACTAAAATATTCAGAATAACTCAATAACAATTTATAAATGTGCAATCAAAATATTCAAATAATTGAAAAGTCATTAACCGTTAATTAGAGGGAATCAAAAACATCCGCGATAATTAGACATATGGCCGCGGGGCTGAGGCCGAATTAATTGGATTTAAATGAAGGTCGCTACCGCAAGTTCTTGTCCCCCTACTACTCAAAGTATCGCAAAATCTCATAAATCTATCCGATACAACATAACACGCATGGATCCGTACTCCAATGCACAAAATTTGGCGTTTCCAGCGAGGTATCAGCGTTTCTTCTGAGTCTCGTTGAGGAATCTTTGACTCTGTAAATCTGCTCAGAAGCAAGATTTTGCTTCAAAAGTGTGGTATATGGAAGAATCTAGCGCCAAATACATCATATTCCGTGTTTTCAGAGTGCTCTTTGCAGTTTTACAAACTTTGGAATAAGTCGAAATCACGCTTTTCCGCGCAGATTTTTACAATCAAAAAGATCATATTCCTATTAAGGACCTCATAATATGTATGAATCTATCGACAAAAACATCATATTTTGTGTTTTCAGAGCGCTATCTGCAGTTATATGAAGTTTGAAATAAGTCAAAATTACTACATTCTGAGCATTTTTAAAGTATCGCAAATCACATGAATCTATCCAATACAACATAAAACGCATGAATCCGTCCTTGAATGCACAAAATTCTGCGTTTTCAGCGAGTTATCAGCGTTTTTTCTGAGTCTTGTTGAGAAATTTTTGACTCTGCAAATATGCTCAGAAGTAAGATTTTGCTTCAAAAGTGCGTTATATAGCAAAATCTAGCACCAAATACATCATATTTTGCGTCTTTAGAGTGCTATTCGCAGTTTTACAAGCTTTGGAATAAGTCGAAATCACGCTTTTCCGCGCAGATTTTCATAATCAGAAAGTTCATATTTCTATCCAGGACCTCATGATATGTATGAATCTATCGACAAAAACATCATATTCCGTGTTTTCAGAGCGCTATCTGCAGTTATATGAACTTTGAAATAAGTCAAAATTACCATATTCTGAGCAGTTTCAAAGTATCGCAAATCACAAGAATCTATCCAATACCACATAATACGCATAAAGCTTATCTCAAATGCTCAAAATTTTGCGTTTCCAGCGAGTTATCAGCGTTTTTTCTGAGTCTCGTTGTGAAATTTTTGACTCTGTAAATTCGCTCAGAAGCAAGATTTTGCTTCAAAAGTGCGTTATATGGCAGAATCTGTTACCAATTACATCATATTTCGTGTTTTTAGAGTGCCATTTGCAGTTTTACAAACTTTGGTATAAGTCGAAATCAAGCATTTCCGCGCAAGATTTTCACGATCAAAAAGTTCATATTCTTATCCAGGACCTCATTATATGTATGAATCTATCGACAAAAACATCATATCTCGTGTTTCCAGAGCGCTATCAGCAGTTATATGAAGTTTGAAACAAGTCAAAATTACCACATCATGAGCAGTTTCAAAGTATCGCAAATTACATAAATCTATCCAATACAACATAATACGTATGAATCCGTCCGCAAATGCACAAAATTTTGCGTTCACAGCGAGTTATCAGCGTTTTTTTTGAGTCTCGTTGAGAAATTTTTGACCCTGTAAATCTGCTCTGAAGCAAGATTTTGCTTCAAAAGTGCGTTATATGGCAGAATCTAGCACCAAATACATCATATTTTGTGTTTTTAGAGTGCTATTTGAGGTTTTACAAACTTTGGATTAAGTCGAAATCACGCTTTTCCGCGCAGATTTTTACAATCAAAAAGTACAATTCCTATTCATGACCTCATAATATGTGTGAATCTATCAACAGAAACATCATATTTCGTGTTTCCAGAGCGCTATCTGCAGTTATATGAAGTTTGAAATAAGTCAAAATTACCACATTCAGAGTAAATTCAATGTATCGCAAATCACATGAATCTATCCAATACAACAGAATACGCATATATTCGTCCCCAAATGCCCAAGATTTTGCGTTTTCAGCGAGTTATCGGCGTTTTTTCTGAGTCTTGTTTAGAAATTTTTGACTCTGTTAATCTGGTCAGAAGGAGGATATTGCTTCAAAAGTGCGTTACATGGTAAAATCTAGCACCAAATACATCATAATTCGTGTTTTTAGAGTCCTATTTGCAGTTTTACAAACTTTTAAATTAGTCGAAATCACGCTTTTCCGCGCAGATTTTCACAATCAGAAAGTTCAAATTCCTATTCAGGACTCACTAATATGTATGAATCTATCGACAAAAACATCATATTTCGTGTTTCCAGAGCGCTATCTGCAGTTATATGAAGTTTGAAATAAGTCAAAATTACCACATTCAGAGCTGTTTCAATGTATCCCAAATCACATAAATCTATTCAATACAACATAATACGCATATATTCGTCCTCAAATGCACAAGATTCTGCGTTTCCAGCGAGTTATCAGCGTTTTTTCTGAGTCTCATTGAGAAATTTTTGACTCTGTAAATCTGCTCAGCAGCAAGATTTTGATTCAAAAGTGCGTTATATGGCAAAATCTAGCACCAAATACATCATATTTCGTGTTTTTAGAGTGCTATTTGCAGTTCTACAAAGTTTGGAATAAGTCGAAATCACGCCTTTCCGCGCAGATTTTCACAATCAAAAAGTTCATATTCCTATTCAGGATCTCATAATATGCATGAATCTTCCAACAAAAACATCATATTCCGTGTTTTCGAAACGCTATCTGCAGTTATATGGAGTTTGAAATAAGTCAAAATTACCACATTCTGAGCAGTTTCAATGTATCCCAAATCACATAAATCTATTCAATACAACATAATACGCATATATTTGTCCTCAAATGCACAAGATTCTGCGTTTCCAGCGAGTTATCAGCGTTTTTTCTGAGTCTCGTTGAGAAATTTTTGACTCTGTAAATCTGCTCAGAAGTAAGATTCTGCTTCAAAAGTGCGTTATATGGCGGAATCTTGCACCAAATACATCATATTTCGTGTTCTTAGAGTGCTCTTTGCAGTTTTACAAACTTCCGAATAGTTCGAAATCACGCTCTTCTGCGCAGATTTTCACAATCAAAAAGTTCATATTCCTATTCAGGACCTCTTAATATGTATGAATCTATCGACAAAAACATCATATTTCGTGTTTTCAGAGCGCTATCTGCAGTTATATGAAGTTTGAAGTAAGTCAAAATTACCACATTCTGAGCAGATTCAAAGTATCGGAAATCACATAAATCTATCCAATACAACATAATACGCACGAATCCGTCCCCAGATGCAAAAAATTTTGCGTTTCCAGCGAGTTATCAGCGTTTTTTCTAAGTCCCGTTGAGAAATTTTTGACTTTGTGAATCTGCTCAGAAGCAAGATTTTGCTTCAAAAGTGCGTTATATGGCAGAATCTAGCTCCAAATACATCATATTTAGTGTTTTTAGAGTGCTCTTTGCAGTTTAGCAAACTTTCGAATGAGTCATAATCACGCTTTTCCGCGCAGATTTTCACAATCAAAAAGTTCATATGCCTATTCAAGACCTCATAATATGTATGAATCTATCGACAAATACATCAAATTTCGTGTTTTCAGAGCGCTATCTGCAGTTATACGAAGTTTGAAATGAGTCTAATTCACCACATTCTGAGCAGTTTCAAAGTATCGCAAATCACATAAATCTATCTAATACAACATGATACGCATGAATCCGTCCTCAAATGCACAAAGTTCTGCGTTCACAGCGAGTTATCAGCGTCTTTTCTTAGTCTTGTTGAGAAATGTTTGACTCTGTAAATCTGCTCTGAAGCAAGATTTTGCTTTGAAAGTGCGTTATATGGCAGAATCTAGCACCAAATACATCATATTTCGTGTTTTTAGAGTGCTATTTGCAGTTTTACAAACTCTGGAATAAGTCGAAATTACGCCTTTCCGCGCAGATATTCACAATCAAAAAGTTCATATTCCTGTTCTGGACCTCATGATAAGTATGAATCTATCGACAAAAACATCATATTTCGTGTTTTCAGAGTGCTATCTGCAGTTATATGATGTTCGAAATAAGTCAAAATCACCACATTCTGAGCGGTTTCAAAGTATCGCAAATCACATAAATCTATCCAATACTACATAATACGCATAAATTCCGTCCTCAAATGCACGAAATTTTCTCGCGCAGATTTTCACAATCAAAAAATTCAATTCCTATTCAGGACCTCTTAATATGTATGAATCCATCAACAAAAACATCATATTTCGTGTTTTTCAGAGCGCTATCTGCAGTTATATGAAGTTTGAAATAAGTTAAAATTACCACATTCTGAGCAGTTTCAAAGTATCGCAAATCACATAAATCTATCCGATACATCATAATACGCATGAATCCGTCCTCAAATGCATAAAATTTTGCGTTTTCAGCGAGTTATCAGCGTTTTTTCTGAGTCTCGTTGAGAAATTTTTGACTCGGTAAATCTGCTCAGAAGTAAGATTTTGCTTCAAAAGTGCGTTATATGGCAGAATCTAGCACCAAATACATCATATCTCGTGTTTTTAGAGTGCTCTTTGCAGTTTTACAAACTTTGGAATAAGTCGAGATCACGCTTCTCAGCGCAGATTTTCACAATCAAAAAGTTCATATTCCTATTCAGGACCTCATAATATGTATGAATCTATCGACAAAAACATCATATTTTGTGTTTTCAGAGCGCTATATGCAGTTATATAAAGTTTGAAGTAAGTCAAAATTACCACATTCTGAGCAGTTTCAAAGTATCGCAAATCACATAAATCTATCCAATACAACATAATACGCACGAATCCGTCCCCAGATGCAAAAAATTTTGCGTTTCCAGCGAGTTATCAGCGTTTTTTCTAAGTCCCGTTGAGAAATTTTGACTTTGTGAATCTGCTCAGAAGCAAGATTTTGCTTCGAAAGTGCGTTATATGGCAGAATCTAGCTCCAAATACATCATATTTCGTGTTTTTAGAGTGCTCTTTGCAGTTTTGCAAAACTTTCGAATGAGTCATAATCACGCTTTTCCGCGCAGATTTTCACAATCAAAAAGTACATATGCCTATTCAAGACCTCATAATATGTATGAATCTATCGACAAAAACATCAAATTTCGTGTTTTCAGAGCGCTATCTGCAGTTATACGAAGTTTGAAATAAGCCTAATTCACCACATTCTGAGCAGTTTGAAAGTATCGAAAATCACATAAATCCATCCAATACAGCATAATACGCATGAATCCGTCCTCAAATGCACAAAATTTTGCGTTCCCAGCGAGTTATTAGCGTTTTTTCTGAGTCTTGTTGAGAAATATTCGACTGCAAATCTGCTCTTAAGGAAGATTTTGCATCAATAGTGCGTTATATGGCAGAATCTTGCACCAAATACATAATATTTCGTGTTTTTAGAGTGCTCTTTGTAGTTTCACAAGCTTTGGAATAAATCGAAATCACGCTTTTCCTCGCAGATTTTCACAATCAAAAAGTTCATATTCCTATCCAGAAACTCATAATATGTATGCATCTATCGCCAGAAAAATCATATTTCGTGTTTTCAGAGCGCTATCTGCAGTTATATGAAGTTTGAAATGAGTCAAAATTACCACATTCTGAGCAGTTTCAAAGTATCGCAAATCACATAAATCTATCTAATACAACATAATACGCATGAATCCGTCCTCAAATGCACAATATTTTGCGTTCCAGCGTTTTTTCTGAGTCTTGTTGATAAATTTTTGACTGCAAATCTGCTCTTAAGAAAGATTTCGCATCGATAGTGCGTTATATGGCAGAATCTTGCACCAAATACATCATATTTCGTGTTTTTAAAGTGCTTATTGCAAATAAACAAACTTTGCAATAAGTCAAAATCACGCTTTCTCAAGCAGATTTCCACAAGTACAAAGTTCAATTCTCATTCAGGACCTTATAATATTTCTGAATCTATCGACAGGAACATCATATTCGTGTTTTCAGAGCGCTATCTGCAGTTATATGAAGTTTGAAATAAGTCAAAATTTTCACGTTTTGAGCAGTTTCAAAGAATTACAAATCACATAAATCTATCCAATACAACATGATACGCATGAATCCGTCCTCAAATGCACAAAATTTTGCGTTTCCAGCAAGTTACCAGCGTTTTTTCTGAGTCTCGTTGGAAAATTTTTAACTCTGTGAATCTGCTCTGAAGCAAGATTTTGCTTTAAAAGTGCGTTATATGGCAGAATCTAGCACCCAGATACATCATATTTTGTGTTTTTAGAGTGCTCTTTGTAGTTTCACAAGCTTTGGAATAAGTCAAAATCACGCTTTTCCTCGCAGATTTTCACAATCAAAAAGTTTATATTCCTATCCAAGAACTCATAATATGTATGCATCTATCGCCAAAAAAATCATATTTCGTGTTTTCAGAGCGCTATCTGCAGTTATATGAAGTTTGAAATAAGTCAAAATTACCACATTCTGAGCAGTTTCAAAGTATCGCAAATCACATAAATCTATCTAATACAACATAATACGCATGAATCCGTCCTCAAATGCACAAAATTTCGCGTTCCCAGCGAGTTATCAGCGTTTTTTTCTGAGTCTTGTTGAGAAATTTTTGACTGCAAATCTGCTCTGAAGCAAGATTTTGCATCAAAAGTGCGTTATATGGCAGAATCTAGCACCAAATACATCATATTACGTGTTTTTAGAGTGCTATTTGCAGATTTACAAACTTTGCAATAAGTCGAAATCACTCTTTCCCAAGCAGATTCCCACAAGTACAAAGTTCAATTCATATTCAGGACCTTATAATATTTATAAATCCATCGACAGGAACATCATATTTCGTGTTTTCAGAGCGCTATCTGCAGTTATATGAAGTTTGAAATAAGTCAAAATTTCCACGTTTTGAGCAGTTTCAAAGTATCGCGAATTACATAAATCTATCCAATACAACATAATACGCATGAATCCGTCCTCAAATGCACAAAATTTTGCGTTTCCAGCAAGTTATCAGCGTTTTTTTCTGAGTCTCGTTGAGAAATTTTTGACTCTGTGACTCTGCTCTGAAGCAAGATTTTGCTCCAAAAGTGCGTAATATGGCAGAACCTAGCACCAAACACATGATATTTCAAGTTTTTAAAGTGCTATTTGCAGTTTTACAAACTTTGGAATGAGTCGAAATCACGCTTTTCCGCGCAAATTTTCACAATCAGAAAGTTCAGTTCCTATCCAGGACCTCATAATATGTATGAATCTATCAACAAAAACATCATATTTCGAGTTTTTAGGGTGCTATCTACAGTTATATGAAGTTTGATATAAGTCAAAATTACCACAATCAGAGCAGTTTCAAAGTATCGCAAATCACATAAATCTATCCAATACAACATAATACGCATGAATCCGTCCTCAAATGCACAAAATTTTGCGTTTCAAGCGAGTTATCAGCGTTTTTTCTGAGTCTCGTTGAGAAATGTTTGACTCTGTAAATCTGCTCAGGATCAAGATTTTGCTTCAAAAATGAGTTATATGGCAGAATCTAGCACCAACTACATCATATTCCCGTGTTTTTAGAGTGCTATTTGCAGTTTTACAAACTTTGGAATAAGTCGAAATCACTTCTTTCCGCGCAGATTTTCACGATCAAAAAGTTCATATTCCTATTCAGGACCTCATAATATGTATGAATCTATCAACAAAAACATCGTATTCCGTGTTTTCAGAGCGCTATCTGCAGTTATATAAAGTTTGAAATAAGTCAAAATTATCACATTCTGAGCAGTTTCAATGTATCGGAAATCACATAAAATCTATCCAATACAACATAATACGCATGAATCCGTCCTCAAATGCACAAAACTTTGCGTTTCCAGCGAGTTATCAGCGTTTTTTCTGAGTCTCGTTGAGAAATTTTTGACTCTGTATATCCGCTCAGAAGCAAGATTCTGCTTCAAAAGTGCATTATATGGTAGAATCTAGCACCAAATACATCATAATTCGTGTTCTTAGAGTGCTATTCGCAGTTTTACAAACTTTAAAATAAGTCGAATCACGCCTTTCCGCGCAGATTTTCACATACAAAAAGTTCATATTCCTATTCAGGACCTCATGATATGTATGAATCTATCGACAGAAACATCATATTCCATGTTTCCAGAGCGCCATCTGCAGTTATATGAAGTTTGAAATAAGTCAAAATTACCACATTTTGAGCAGTTTCAAAGTATCGCAAATTACATAAATCTATCCAATACAACATAATACGCATATATCCGTCCTCAAATGCACAAGATTCTGCGTTTCCAGCGAGTTGTCAGCGTTTTTTCTGAGTCTCATTGAGAAATTTTTGACATTATATGGTAGAATCTAGCACCAAATACATCATATTTCGTGTTTTTAGAGAGCTATTTGCAGTTTTACAAACTTTGGAATAAGTTGAAATCACACCTTTCCGCGCAGATTTTCAAATCAAAAAGTTCATATTTCTATTCAGTACCTCATGATATGTATAAATCCATCGACAAAAACATCATATTTTGTGTTTTCAGAGCGCTATCTGCAGTTATATGAAGTTTGAAATAAGTCAAAATTACCACATTCTGAGCAGTTTCAAAGTATCGCAAATCACATAAATCTATCCAATACAATATAATACGCATGAATCCGTCCTCAAATGCACATAATTTTGCGTTTCCAGCGAGTTATCAGCGTTTTTTCTGAGTCTCGTTGAGAAATTTTTGACTCTGTAAATCTTCTCTGGAGCAAGATTCTGCTTCAAAAGTGCGTTATATGGCAGAATCTAGCACCAAATACATCATATTTCGTGTTTTTAGAGTGCTATTTGCAGTTTTACAAACTTTGGAATGAGTCGAAATCACGCTTCTCCGCGCAGATTTTCACAATCAAAAAGTTCAATTCTCATTCTGGACCTCATAATATGTATGAATCTATCAACAGAAACATCATATTTCGTGTTTCCAGCGCTCTATCTGCAGTTATATGAAGTTTGAAATAAGTCAAAATTACCACATTTCCGAGCAGTCTCAAAGTATCGCAAATCACATGAATTCTATCAAATACAACATAATACGCATGAATCTGTCCTCGAATGCACAAAATTTTGCGTTCCCAGCGAGTTATCAGCGTTTTTCTGAGTCTCGTTGAGAAATTTTTGACTATGTAAATCTGCTCTGAAGCAAGATTTTGCTTCAAAAGTGCGTTATATGGCAGAAAACTAGTACCAAATACATCATATTTCGCGTTATTGAAATGCTATTTGCAGTTTTACAAACTTTGGAATGGGTCGAAATCACGCTTTCCCGCGCCTTTTTCACAATCAAAAAATCCAATTCTTATTCAGGACCCCATAATATGTATGAATCTATCAACAAAAACATCATATTTCGTGTTTTCAGGGCGCTATCTGCAGTTATATGAAGTTTGAAATAAGTCAAAATTATCACATTCGGAGCAGTTTCAAAGTATCGCAAATCACATAAATTTATCCAATACAACATAATACGCATGAATCCGTCCTCAAATGCACAAAATTTTGCGTTTCCAGCGAGTTATCAGCGTTTTTTCTTAGTCTCGTTGAGAAATTTTTGACTGTAAATCTGCTCAGTAGTGAGTTTTTGCTCCTAGAGTCTGTTATTAGCCAGAATCTGGCACCAAATACATCATATTTCGTGTTTTCAGAGTGCTCTCTGCAGTCTTACAAACTTTGAATGAGTCGAAATCACGCTTTTCCGCGCAGATATTCACAATGAAAAAGTTCATATTCCTATTTAGGACCTCATAATATGTATGAATCCATCGACAACAACATCATATTTCGTGTTTTCAGAGCGCTATCTGCAGTTATATAAAGTTTGAAATAAGTCAAGATCACCACATTCTGAGCAGTTTGAAAGTATCGCAAATCACATGAATCTATCCAATACAGCAAAGTACGCATGAAATTCGTCCTCAAATGCACGAAATTTTGCGTTCCCAGCGAGTTATCAGCGTTTTTTCGTAAGTCTTGTTGGGGAATTTTTGACTGCAAATCTGCTCTGAAGCAAGATTTTGCACCAAAAGTGCGTTATATGGCTGAATCTAGCACCAAATACATCATATTTCATGTTTTTAGAGTGCTATTTGCAGTTTTACAAACTCTGCAATAAGTCGAAATCACGCTTTCCCGCGCAGATTTCCACAAGTACAAAGTTAAATTCCCATTCAGGACCTCATAATATTTATGAATCTATCGACAGGAACATCATAATTCGTGTTTTCAGGGCGCTATCTGCAGTTATATGAAGTTTGAAATAAGTCAAGATTACCACGTTCTGAGCAGTTCCAAAGTATCGCAAATTGCATAAATCTATCTAATACAACATGATACTTATGAATCCGTCCTTAAATGCACCAAATTTTGCGTTTCCAGCAAGTTATCAGCGTTTTTTCTGAGTGTCGTTGACAAATTTTTGACTATGTAAATCTGCTCTGAAGGCATGATTTTGCTTCAAAAGTGCGTTATATGGCAGAATCTAGCACCAAATACATCATATTTTATGTTTATAAAGTGCTATTTGCAGTTTTACAAACTTTGGAATAAGTCGGAATCACGCTTTCCCCGCGCAGATTTTCACAATCAATAAATTCAATTCCTTTTCAGGACCTCATAATATGTATGAATCTATTAACAAAAACATCATATTTCGTGTTCCCAGAGCGCTATCTGCAGTTATATGAAGTTTGAAATAAGTCAAAATTACCACATTCTGAGCAGTTTCAAAGTATCGCGAATCACATAAATCTATCTAATACAACATAATACGCATGAATCCGTCCTCAAATGCACGAAATTTTGCGTTTCCAGCGAGTTATCAGCGTTTTTTCTGAGTCTTGTAGAGAATTTTTTGACTGCAAATTTGCTCTGGAGCAAGATTTTGCATCAAAAGTGCGTTGTATGGCAGAATCTAGCGCCAAATACATCATATTTCGTGTTTTTTAGAGTGCTATTTGCAGTTGCACAAACTTTGGAATAAGTCGGAATCATGTTTCTCCGCGCAGATTTTGACAACTAAAAATTTCATATTCTCATTCAGGACCTTATAATATGTATGCATTGATCGACAAAAAAATCATATTTCGTGTTTTCAGAGCGCTATCTGCAGTTATATTAAGTTTGAAATAAGTCAAAATTACCACATTCTGAGCAGTTTCAAAGTATCGAAAATCACATAAATCTATCTAATACAACATAATACGCATGAATCCGTCCTCAAATGCACAAATTTTTGCGTTCCCAGCGAGTTATCAGCGTTTCTTCTGAGTCTCGTTGTGAAATTTTTGATTCTGTGAATCTGCTCAGCAGCAAGTTTCTGCTTAAAAAGTGCGTTATATGGCAGAATCTAGCACCAAGTACATCATATTTCGTATTTCTAGAGTGCTCTATGCAGTTTTACAAACTTTGAAATAAGTCGAAATCACGCTTTTTCGCGCAGATTTTCACAATCAAAAAGTTCATATTCCTATTCAGGACCTCATAATATGTATGAATCTATCAACAAAAACATCAAATTTCGTGTTTTCAGAGCGCTATCTGCAGTTATATGAAGCTTGAAATAAGTCAAAATTACCACATTCTGAGCAGTTTCAAAGTATTGCAAATCACATAAATCTATCTTATACAACATAATACGCATGGATCCGTCCTCAAATGCACAAAATTTTGCGTTCCCAGCGAGTTATCAGCGTTTTTTTCTGAGTCTTGTTGGAAAATTTTTGACTGCAAATCTGCTCTGAAGCAAGATTTTGCATCAGAAGTGCGTTATATGGCAGAATCTAGCACCAAATACATCATATTTCGTGTTTTCAGAGTGCTATTTGCAGTTCTACAAACTTTTGCAATAAGTCGAAATCACGCTTTCCCGCGCAGATTCCCACAAGTACAAAGTTCAAGTCCCATTCAGGACCTCATAATATTTATGAATCTATCAACAGGAACATCATATTTCGTGTTTTCAGAGCGCTATCTGCAGTTATATGAAGTTTGAAATAAGTCAAAATTACCACGTTATTAGCAGTTTCAAAGTATCGCAAATCACATAAATCTATCCAATACAACACAATACGCATGAATCCGTCCTCAAGTGCATAAAATTTTGCGTTTCCAGCGAGTTATCACTGTTTTCTCTCAGTCTCGTTGAGAAATTTTTGACTCTGTAAATCTGCTCAGAAGAAAGATTTTGCTTCAAAAGTGCGTTATATGGCAGAATCTAGCACCAAATACAACTAATTTCGTGTTTTCAGAGTGCTATCAGCAGCTTCACAAACTCTGGAATAAGTCGTGATCATGCTTTTCTGCGCATATTTTCACAATTAAAAAGTTCATATTCCTATTCAGGACCTCATAATATGTATGAATCCATCGACAAAAACATCATATTTCGTGTTCTCAGAGCGCTATCTGCAGTTATATAAAGTTTGCAATAAGTCAAAATAACCACATTCTGAGCAGTTTAAAAGTATCGCAAATCACATGAATCTATCCAAAACAACATGATACGCATGAATCCGTCCTCAAATGCACTAGATTTCGCGTTCCCAGCGAGTTATCAGCGTTTCTTCTGAGTCTTGTTGAGAGATTTTTGACTCTGTCAATCTGCTCAGAAGCAAGATTTTGTTTCAAAAGTGCGTTATATGGCAGAATCTAGCACCAAGTACATCATATTTCGTGTTTTTAGAGTGCTCTATGCAGTTTTACAAACTTTGGAATAAGTCGAAAACACGCCTATCCGCGCAGATGTCCACAATCAAAAAGTTCATATTTCTATTCAGGACCTCATAATATGTATGAATCTATCGACAAAAACATCATTTTTCGTGTTTTCAGAGCGCTATCTGCAGTTATATGAAGTTTGAAATAAGTCAAAATTACCACATTTTGAGCAGATTCAAAGTATCGCAAATCACATAAGTCTATCCAATCCAACATAATTCGCATGAATTTGTCCTCTAATTCACGAAATTCGCGTTTCCAGCTAGTTATCAGCGTTTTTTCTGAGTCTCGTTGAGAAATTTTTGACTCTGTTAATCTGCTCGAAAGCAAGATTTTGCTTCAAAAGTGCATTATATGGCAGAATCTAGCACCAAATACATTATATTTCGTGTTTTAGAGTGCTATCTGCAGACTTACAATTTATGGAATAAGTCGGAATCACGCTTTTCTGCACAGAATTTCACAATCAAAAAGTTAATATTTCTATTCAGGACCTTATAATATATATAAGTCTATCGACAAAAACATCATATTTTGTGTTTACAGAGCGCTATCTGCAGTTATATGAAGTTTGAAATAAGTCAAAACTACCACATTCTGAGCAGTTTCAAAGTATCGCAAATCATATAAATCTATCCAATACAGCATAATAGGCATGAATCCGTCCTCAAATGCACGGAATTTTGCGTTTCCAGCGAATTATCAGCGTTTTTTCTGAGTCTCGTTGAGAAATATTTGACTCTGTAAATCTGCTCAGAGGCAAGATTTTGCTTCAAAAGTGCGTTATATGGCAGAAACCAGCACCAAATACATATTATTTCGTGTTTTCAGAGTGCTCTTTACTGTTTTACAAACTTTGGAATAAGTCGAAATAACGCTTTTCCGCGCAGATTTCCACAATCAAAAAGTTCATATTCCTATTCAGGACCTCATAATATGTTCGAATCTATCGACAAAAACATCATATTTCGTGTTTTCAGAGCGCTATCTGAAGTTATATGAAGTTTGAAATAAGTCAAAATTATCACATTCTGAGCAGTTTTCAAAGTATCGCATATCACATAAATCTATCCAATACAACATAATACGCATGAATCCGTCCTCAAATGCACAAAATCTTGCGTTTCCAGCAAGTTATCAGCGTTTTTTTCTGAGTCTCGTTGAGAAATCTTTGACTCTGTATGATTGCTCAGAAGCAAGATATTGCTTCAAAAGTCTGTTATATGGCAGAAATTGGCACCAAATTCATAATATTTCGTGTTTTTAGAGTGCTATTGGCAGTTTTATAAACTTTGGATAAGTCGAAATCACGCTTTTCCGCGCAGATTTTCACAATCAAAACGTTCATATTCCTATTCAGGACCTCATAATATGTATGAATCTATCGACAAAAACATCATATTTTGTGTTTTTTTAGAGCGCTATCTGCAGTTATATGGAATTTGAAATAAGTCAAAATTACCACATTCTGAGCAGTTTCAAAGTATCGCAATTCACATAAATCTATCCAATACAACATATTCCGCATGAATCCGTCCTCAAATGCACGAAATTTTGCGCTTCCAGCAAGTTATCAGCGTTTTTTTTTTTGAGTTTCGTTGAGGAATTTCCACTCTATAAATCTGCTCAGAAGCAAGATTTCGCTCCAAAAGTGCGTTATATGGCAGAATCTAGCACTAAATACATCATATATCGTATTTTTAGAGTGCTATTTGCAGATTTACAAACTTTGGAATAAGTCAAAATCACGCTTTTCCGCGCAGATTTTCTCAATCTCAAGTTCATATTCCTATACAGGACCTCATAATATGTTCGAATCTATCGACAAAAACATCATATTTCGTGTTTTCAGAGCGCTATCTGATGTAATATGAAGTTTGAAATAAGTCAAAATTACCACATTCTGAGCAGTTTCAAAGTATCTAAAATCACATAAATTAATCAAATACAACATAATACGCATGAAACCGTCCTCAAATTCACAAAATTTTGCGTTTCCAGCGAGTTATTATGTTTTTTCTGAGTCTTGTTGAGGAATTCTTGACTCTGTAAATCCGCTCGGAAGCAAGATTTTGCTTTAAAAAAGCGTTATATGGCCGAATCTAGCACCAAATACATCATATTTCGTGTTTTTAGAGTGCTATTTGCAGTTTTACAAACTTTGGAATAAGTCGAAATCAAGCTTTCCCGCGTGAATTTTCATAATCAAAAAGTACATATTTCTATTAAGGACCTCATAATATGTATGAATCTATCGACAAAAACAACATATTCCGTGTTTTCAGATCGCTATCTGCAGTTATATGAAGTTTGAAATAAGTCAAAACTACCACATTCTGAGCAGTTTCGAAGTATCGCAAACACACAAATCTATCCAATACAACATAATACGCCTGAATCCGTCCTCAAATGCACAAAATTTTGCGTTTTCAGCGAGTTATCAGCGTTTTTTCTGAGTCTTGTTGAGAAATTTTTGACTCTGTAAATCTGCTCAGAAGCAAGATTTTGCTTCAAAAGTGCGTTATATGGCAGAATCTAGCACCAAATACATATTATTTCGTGTTCTTAGAGTGCTCTTTGCAGTTTTACAAACTTTGGAATAAGTCGAAATCACGCTTTCTCGCGCAGATTTTTACAATCAAAAAGTTCATATTCCTATTCAGGACCTCATAATATGTTCGAATCTATCGACAAAAACATCATATTTCGTGTTTCCAGAGCGCTATCTGCAGTTATATGAAGTTTGAAATAAGTCAAAATTACCACATTCTGTGCAGTTTCAAAGTATCGCATATCACATAAATCTATCCAATACAACATGAAACGCATGAGTCCGTCCTCAAATGCACAAAATTTTGCGCTTCCAGCCAGTTATCATCCTTATTTTTTGAGTTTCGTTCAGAAATTTCACTCTGCAAATCTGCTCAGAAGCAAGATTTTGCTTCAAAAATGCGTTATATGGCAGAAACTAGCACTAAATACAATCATATTTTGTGTATTTAGAGTGCTATTTGCAGTTTTACAAACTTTGGAATAAGTCGAAATCACGCTTTTCCGCGCGGATTTTCACAATCAAAAAGTTCATATTCCTATTCAAGACCTCATAATATGTATAAATCTATCGACACAAACATCATATTTCGTGTTTTCAGAGCGCTATCTGCAGTTATATGAAGTTTGAAATAAGTCAAAATTACCACATTCTGAGCAATTTCAAAGTACCGCAATTTACATAAATCTATCCAGTACAACATGATACGCATAAATCCGTCCCCCAAATGCACAAAATTCTGCGTTTCCAGCGAGTTATCAGCGTTTTTTCTGAGTCTCGTTGAGAATTTTTTGACACTGTAAATCTGCTCGGAAGCAAGATTTTGCTTCAAAAGTGCGTTATATGGCAGAATATAGCACCAAATACATCATATCTTGTGTTTTTACAGTGCTATTTGCAGTTCTACAAACTTTGAAATAAGTCAAAATCATGCTTTTCCGCGCAGATTTTCACAATTCAAAAGTTCATATTCCTATTCAGGGACCTCATAATATGTATGAATCTATCGACAAAAAACATCATATTCCGTGTTTTTAGAGCGCTATCTGCAGTTATATGACGTTTTAAATAAGTCAAAATCACCACATTCTGAGCAGTTCCAAAGTATCGCAAATCACGTAAATATATCTAATATAACATAATACGCATGAATCCGTCCTCAAATGCACAAAATTTTGCGTTTTCAGCGAGTTATCAGCGTTTTTTCTGAGTCTCGTTGAGAAATTTTTGACTCGGTAAATCTGCTCAGAAGTAAGATTTTGCTTCAAAAGTGCGTTATATGGCAGAATCTAGCACCAAATACATCATATTTCGTTGTTTTTAGAAAGCTCTTTGCAGTTTTACAAAACTTTGGAATAAGTCGAGATCACGCTTCTCAGCGCAGATTTTCACAATCAAAAAGTTCATATTCCTATCAGGACCTCATAATATGTATGAATCTATCGACAAAAACATCATATTCTGTGTTTTCAGAGCGCTATCTGCAGTTATATGAAGTTTAAAATAAGTCAAAATTACCACATTTCTGAGCAGTTTCAAAGTATCGCAAATCACATAAATCTATCCAATACAACAATATTACGCATGAAACCGTCCTCAAAAGCACAAAATTTTGCGTTTTCAGCGAGTTATCAGCGTTTTTTCTAAGTTTCGTTGGGAAATTTTTGACTCTGTGAATCTGCTCAGAAGCAAGATGGTGCTTCAAAAATGCGTTATATGGCAGAATTTAGCACCAAATACATCATATTTCGTGTTTTCAGAGTGCTACTTGCAGTTTTACAAATTTTGGAATAAGTCGAAATCACGCTTTTTCGCGCAGATTTTCACAATCAAAAAGTTCATATTTCTTTCCAGGACCTCATAATATGTATGAAACTATCGACAAAAACATCATATTCTGTGTTTTCAGAGCGCTACCTGCAGTTATACGAAGTTTAAAATAAGTCAAAATTACCACATTTTGAGCAGTTTCAAAGTATCGCAAATCCCATGAATCTATCCAATACAACAAAATACGCATGAATCCGTCCTCGAATGCACAAAAGTTTCGCGTTTCCAGGGAGTTATCAGCGTTTTTTCTGAGTCTCGTTGAGAAATTTTTGACTCTGTTAATCTGCTCAGAAGCAAGATTTTGCTCCAAAAGTGCGTTATATGGCAGAATCTAGTACCAAATACATCATATTTTGTGTTATTAGAGTGCTATTTGCAGTTTCACAAACTTTGAAATAAGTCAGGATCACGCTTTTCCGCGCAGATTTTCACAATCAAAAAAGTTCATATTCCTATTCAGGATCTTATAATATGTATGAATCTATCGACAAAAACATCATATTTCGTGTTTTCAGAGCGGTATCTGCAGTTATATGAAGTTTGAAATAAGTCGAAATTACCACATTCTGAGCAGTTTCAAAGTATCGCAAATGACATGAATCTATCCAATACAACATAATACGCATGAATCCGTCCTCAAATGCACAAAATTTTGCGATTCCAGCAAGTTATCAGCGTTTTTTCTGAGTCTCGTAGAGGAATTTTTGACTCTGTAAATCTGCTCAGAAGCAAGATTTATCTTGAAAAGTGCGTTATATGGCCGAATCTTGCACCAAATACATAATATTTCGTGTTTTTAGAGTGCTCTTTGCAGTTTTACAGACTTTGGAATAAGTCAAAATCACGCTTCTCCGCGCAGATTTTCACAATCAGAAAGTTCATATTCCTAATCAGGATTTTATAATATGTATGAATCTATCGACAAAAACATCATATTTCGTGTTTTCAGAGCGCTATCTGCAGTTATATGAAGTTTGAAATAAGTCAAAATTACCACATTCTGAGCAGTTTCAAACTATCGCGAATCACACAAATCTATCCAATACAACATAATACGCACAACCCGTCCTCAAATGCACAAAATTTTGCGTTTTCCAGCAAGTTATCAGCGTTTTTTCTGAGTCTCGTAGAGGAATTTTTGACTCTGTAAATCTGCTCAGAAGCAAGATTTATCTTGAAAAGTGCGTTATATGGCAGTATCTTGCACCAAATACATAATATTTCGTGTTTTTAGAGTGCTCTTTGCAGTTTTACAAACTTTGGAATAAGTCAAAATTACGCTTCTCCGCGCAGATTTTCACAATCAGAAAGTTCATATTTCTAATCAGGATTTTATAATATGTATGAATCTATCGACAAAAACATCATATTTCGTGTTTTCAGAGCGCTATCTGCAGTTATATGAAGTTTGAAATAAGTCGAAATTACCACATTCTGAGCAGTTTCAAAGTATCGCAAATGACATGAATCTATCCAATACAACATAATACGCATGAATCCGTCCTCAAATGCACAAAATTTTGCGTTTCCAGCAAGTTATCAGCGTATTTTCTGAGTCTCGTAGAGGAATTTTTGACTCTGTAAATCTGCTCAGGAGCAAGATTTAGCTTGAAAAGTGCGTTATATGGCAGAATCTTGCACCAAATACATAATATTTCGTGTATTTAGAGTGCTCTTTGCTAGTTTTACAAACTTTGGAATAAGTCGGAATCACGCTTCTCCGCGCAGATTTTCACAATCAAAAAGTTCATATTCCTAATCAGGATTTTATAATATGTATGAATCTATCGACAAAAACATCATATTTCGTGTTTTCAGAGCGCTATCTGCAGTTATATGAAGTTTTGAAATAAGTCAAAATTACCACATTCTGAGCAGTTTCAAACTATCGCGAATCACACAAATCTATCCAATACAACATAATACGCACGAATCCGTCCTCAAATGCACAAAATTTTTGCGTTTCCAGAAGTCATCAGCGTTTTTTCTGAGTCTCGTTGAGAAATTTCTGACTTTGTTAATGTGCTCAGAAGCAAGATTTTGCTTCAAAGTCTGTTAATATGGCAGAATCTAGCACCAAAAAACATCATATTTCGTGTTTTTAGAATGCAATTTTCAGTTTTACAAACTTTGGAATAAGTCGGAATCACGCTTTCCCGCGCAGATTTTCACAATCAAAAAGTTCATATTCCTATTCAGGGCCTCATAATATGTATGAAACTATCGACAAGAACATCATATTCCGTGTTTTCAGAGCGCTAGCTGCAGTTATATGAAGTTTAAAATAAGTCAAAACTACCACATTCTGAGCAGTTTTAAAGTATCGCAAATCCCATAAATCTATCCAATACAACAAAATTCGCATAAATCCGTCATCAAATGCTAGAAATTTTGCGTTTACAGCGAGTTAGCAGCTCTTTCTCTGAGTCTCGTTGAGAAATTTTTGACTCTGTTAATCTGCTCAGAAGCAAGATTTTGCTACAAAAGTGCGTTATATGGCAGAATCTAGCACCAAATACATCATATTTTGTGTCTTTAGAGTGCTATTTGCAGTTCCACAAATTTTGGAATAAGTCGAAATCACGCTTTCCCGCGCAGATTTTCACAATCAAAAAGTTCATATTTCTATTCAGGACCTTATAATATGTATGAATCTATCGACAAAAACATCATATTTCGTGTTTTCAGAGCGGTATCTGCAGTTATATGAAGTTTAAAATAAGTCAAAATTACCACATTCTGAGCAGTTTCAAAGTATCGCAAATCACATGAATCTATCCAATACAACATAATACGCATGAATCCGTCCTCAAAAGCACAAAATTTTGCGTTTCCAGCGTGTTATCAGCGTTTTTTCTGAGTCTCGTAGAGAAATTTTTGATTCTGTAAATCTGCTAAGAAGCAAGATTTAGCTTCAAAAGTGCGTTATATGGCAGAATCTAGAACAAAATACATAATATTTCGTGTGTTTTTGGAGTGCTCTTTGCAGTTTCACAAACTTTTGAAAAAGTCGGAATCACGCTTTCCCACGCAGATTTTCACAATCAAAAAATTCATATTCCTTTTCAAGACCTCATAATATGTATGAATCTATCGACAAAAACATCATATTCCGTGTTTTCAGAGCGCTATCTGCAGTTATATGAAGTTTGAAATGAGTCAAAACTACCACATTCTGAGCAGTTTCAAAGTATCGCAGATTACATAAATCTATCCAATACAACATAATACGCATGAATTCGTCCTCAAATGCACAAAATTTTGCGTTTCCAGCAAGTCATCAGCGTTTATTCTGAGTCTCGAGAAATTTTTGACTTTGTTAATGTGCTCAGAAGCAAGATTTTGCTTCAAAAGTCTGTTATATGGCAGAAATCTAGCACCAAAAAACATCATATTTCGTGTTTTTAGAATGCAATTTTTCAGTTTTACAAACTTTGGAATAAGTCGGAATCACGCTTTCCCGCGCAGATTTTTCACAATCAAAAAGTTCATATTCCGATTCAGGGCCCTCATAATATGTATGAGGACTATCGACAAAAACATCATATTCTGTGTTTTAAGAGCGCTAGCTGCAGTTATATGAAGTTTAAAATAAGTCAAAACTACCACATTCTAAGCAGTTTCAAAGTATTGCAAATCCCATAAATCTATCCAATACAACAAAATTCGCATGAATCCGTTCTCAAATGATAGAAATTTTGCGTTTCCAGCGAGTTAGCAGCTCTTTCTCTGAGTCTCGTTGAGAAATTTTTGACTCTGTTAATCTACTCAGAAGCAAGATTTTGCTTCAAAAGTGCGTTATATGGCAGAATCTAGCACCAAATACATCATATTTTGTGTCTTAGAGTGCTATTTGCAGTTCCACAAACTTTGGAATAAGTCGAAATCACGCTTTTCCGCGCAGATTTTCACAATCAAAAAGTTCATATTCCTATTCAGGACCTTATAATATGTATGAATCTATCGACAAAAACATCATATTTCGTGTTTTCAGAGCGGTATCTGCAGTTATATGAAGTTTAAAATAAGTCAAAATTACCACATTCTGAGCGGTTTTCAAAGTATCGCAAATCACATGAATTTATCCAATACAACATAATACGCATGAATCCGTCCTCAAATGCACAAAATTTTGCGTTTCCAGCGTGTTATCAGCGTTTTTTCTGAGTCTCGTAGAGAATTTTTTGACTCTGTAAATCTGCTCAGAAGCAAGATTTAGCTTCAAAAGTGCGTTATATGGCAGAATCTAGAACAAAATACATAATATTCCGTGTTTTTGGAGTGCTCTTTGCAGTTTCACAAACTTTTGAAAAAGTCGGAATCACGCTTTCCCACGCAGATTTTCACAATCAAAAAGTTCATATTCCTATTCAAGACCTCATAATATGTATGAATCTATCGACAAAAACATCATATTCCGTGTTTTTAGAGCGCTATCTGCAGTTATATGAAGTTTGAAATGAGTCAAAACTACCACATTCTGAGCAGTTTCAAAGTATCGCAAATTACATAAATCTATCCAATACAACATAATACGCATGAATCCGTCCTCAAATGCACAAAATTTTGCGTTTCCAGCAAGTCATCAGCGTTTTTTTCTGAGTCTCGAGAAATTTTTGACTTTGTTAATGTGCTCAGAAGCAAGATTTTGCTTCAAAAGTCTGTTATATGGCAGAATCTAGCAACAAAAACATCATATTTCGTGTTCTTAGAATGCAATTTTCAGTTTTACAAACTTTGGAATAAATTTTCCCGCGCAGATTTTCACAATCAAAAAGTTCATATTCCTATTCAGGGCCTCATAATACGTATGAAACTATCGACAAAAACATCATATTCTGTGTTTTCAGAGCGCTAGCTGCAGTTATATGAAGTTTAAAATAAGTCAAAACTACCACATTCTGAGCAGTTTCAGAGTATCGCAAATCCCATGAATCTATCCAATACAACAAAATTCGCATAAATCCGTCCTCAAATGCTAGAAATTTTGCGTTTCCAGCGAGTTAGCAGCTCTTTCTCTGAGTCTCGTTGAGAAGTTTTTGACTCTGTTAATCTGCTCAGAAGCAAGATTTTGCTTCAAAAGTGCGTTATATGGCAGAATCTAGCACCAAATACATCATATTTTGTGTCTTTAGAGTGCTATTTGCAGTTCCACAAATTTTGGAATAAGTCGAAATCACGCTTTTCCGCGCAGATTTTCACAATCAAAAAGTTCATATTCCTATTCAGGATCTTATAATATGTATGAATCTATCGACATAAACATCATATTTCGTGTTTTCAGAGCGGTATCTGCAGTTATATGAAGTTTGAAATAAGTCAAAATTACCACATTCTGAGCAGTTTCGAAGTATCGCAAATCACATAAATCTATCCAATACAAAATAATACGCATGAATTCGTCCTCAAAATGCACAAAATTTCGCGGTTCCCAGCGAGTTATCGGCGTTTTATCTGAGTCTCGTTGTGAAATTTTTGACTCTGTTAATCAGCTCAGAAGCAAGATTTTGCTTCAAAAGTGCGTTATATGACAGAATCTTGCACCAAATACATCATATTCTGTGTTTTTAGAGTGTTATTTGCAGTTTTACAAACTTTGGAATGAGTCGGAATTATCGCTTTTCCGCGCAGATTTTCACAATCAGAAAGTTCATATTTCTATTCAGCACCTCATGATAAGTATGAATCTATCGACAAAAGACATCATATTCCGTGTTTTCAGAGCGCTATCTGCAGTTATATGAAGTTTGAAATGAGTCAAAACTACCACATTCTGAGCAGTTTCTAAGTATCGCAAATTACATAAATCTATCCAATACAACATAATACGCATGAATCCGTCCTCAAATGCACAAAATTTTGCATTTCCAGCAAGTTATCAGCGTTTTTTCTGAGTCTCGTTGAGAAATTTTTGACTCTGTTAATCTGCTCAGAAGCATGATTTTGTATCAAAATTGCGTTATATGACAGAATCTAGCACCAAATACATCATATTTCGTGTTTTTAGAGTGCTCTTTGTAGTTTTACAAACTTCGGAATAAGTCGTAATCACGCTTTTTCGCGCAGATTTTCACAATCAAAAAGTTCATATTCCTATTCAGGACCTCATAATATGTACGATTCTATCGACAAATAATCATATTTTGTGTTTTCAGAGCGCTATCTGCAGTTATATGAAGAGTTGAAATAAGTCAAAATTACCACATTCTGAGCAGTTTCATAGTATCGCAAATCACATAAATCTATCCAATACAACATAATACGCATGAAACCGTCCTCAAAAGCGCAAAATTTTGCGTTTCCAGCGAGTTATCAGCGTTTTTTCTGAGTTTCGTTGGGAAATTTTTGACTCTGTCAATCTGCTCAGAAGCAAAATGTTGCTCGAAAAATGCGTTATATGGCAGAATCCAGCACCAAATACATCATATTTTGTGTTTTTAAAATGTAATTTTCAGTTTTACAAACTTTGGAATAGGTCGGAATTACGCTTTCCCGCGCAGATTTCCACAATCAAAAAGTTCATATTCCTATCAGGATATTCATAATATATATGAATCTATCGACAAAAACATCATATTTCGTGTTTTCAGAGCGCTATCTGCAGTTATATGAAGCTTGAAATAAGTCAAAATTACCACATTCTGAGCAGTTTCAAACTATCGCGAATCACATAAATCTATCCAATACAACATGATATGAACGAATCCGTCCCCAGATGCACAAAATTTAGCGTTTCCAGCGAGTTATCAGCGTTTTTTCTGAGTCTCGTTGAGAAATTTTTGACTCTGTAAATCTGCTCAGAAGCATGATTTTGCTTCAAAAATGCGTTATATGGCAGAATCTAGCACCAAATACATCATATTTCGTGTTTTTAGAGTGCTCTTTGCAGTTTTACAAACTTTGGAATAAGTCGAAATCACGCTTTTTCGCGCAGATTTTCACAATCAAAAAGCTCATATTCCTATTCTTGACCTCATAATATGTACGAATCCATCGACTAATAATCATATTTTGTGTTTTCAGAGCGCTATTTGCAGTTATATGAAGTTTGAAATGAGTCAAAATTACCACATTCTGAGCAGTTTCAGAGTATCGCAAATCACATAAATCTATCCAATACAACATAATACGCATGAAGCCGTCCTCAAAGACAGAAAATTTTGCGTTTCTAGCAAGTTATCAGCGTATTTTTCTGAGTTTCGTGAGAAAATTTTGGACAGTGTCAATCTGCTCAGAAGCAAGATGTTGCTCAACAAATGCGTTATATGGCAGAATCTAGCACCAAATACATCATATTTCGTGTTTTAGAATGCAATTTTCAGTTTTACAAACTTTGGAATAAGTCGGAATCACGCTTTCCCGCGCAGATTTTCACGATCAAAAAGTTCATATTCCTAATCAGGATTTCATAATATGTATGAATCTATCGACAGAAACATCATATTTCGTGTTTTCAGAGCGCTATCTGCAGTTATATGAAGTTTGAAATAAGTCAGAAATTACCACATTCTGAGCAGTTTCAAACTATCGAGAATCACATAAATCTATCCAATACAACATAATACGCACAAAACCCGTCCCAGATGCACAAAATTAAGCGTTTCCAGCGAGTTATCGCGTTTTTTCTGAGTCTCGTTGAGAAATTTTTGACTCTGTAAATCTGCTCAGAAGCAAGAATTTGCTTCAAAAGTCTGTTACATGGCAGAATTTCGCACCAAATACATCATATTTCGTGTTATTAGAGTGCTATTTGCAGTTTTACAAACATTGGGATAAGTTGGAATCACGCTTTTCCGCGCAGATTTTCACAATCATAAAGTTCATATTCCTATTCAGGACCTCATAATATGTATGGATCTATCGACAAAAACATCATATTTCGTGTTTTCAGAGCGCTATCTGTAGTTATATGAAGTTTGAAATAAGTTAAAATTACTACATTCTGAGCAGTTTCAAAGTATCGCAAATCACATAAATCCATCCAATACAACATGATACGCATGAATCCGTCCTCAAATGCACAAAATTTTGCGTTTTCAACGTGTTATCAGCATTTTTTCTGAGTCTCGTTGAGTAATTTTTGACTCTGTAAATCTGCTCAGGAGCCGGGTTTTGCTTCAAAAATGCGTTATATGGCAGAATCTAGCACCAAATACATAATATTTCGTGTTTTTAGAGTGCTCTTTGCAGTTTTACAAACTTTGGAATAGGTCGAAATCACGCTTTTTCGCGCAGATTTTCACAATCAAAAAGTTCATATTCCTCTCAGGACCTCATAATATGTATGAAACTATCGACAAAAAACATCTTATTCTGTGTTTTCAGAGCGCTATCTGCAGTTATTTGAAGTTTAAAATGAGTCAAAATTACCGCATTCTGAGCAGTTTCAAAGTATCGCAAATCCCATATAATCTATCCAATACAACAAAATACGCATGAATCCGTCCTCAAATGCACAAAATTTTGCGTTTCCAGCGAGTTATCAGCGTTTTTTTTTGAGTCTCGTTGAGAAATTTTTTGACACTGTAAATCTACTCAGAAGCATGATTTTGCTTCAAAAATGCGTTATATGGCAGAATCTAGCACCAAATACATCATATTTCGTGTTTTTTTTAGAGTGCTCTTTGCAGTTTTACAAACTTTAGAATAGGTCGAAATCACGCTTTTTCGCGCAGATTTTCACAATCAAAAAGTCCATATTCCTCTTCAGGACCTCATAATATGTATGAATCTATCGACAAAAACATCATATTTTGTGTTTTCAGAGCGCTATCTGCAGTTATATGAAGTTTGAAATAAGTCAAAATTACCACATTCTGAGCAGTTTCAAAGTATCGCAAATCACGTAAATCTATCCAATACAACATAATACGCATAAATCCGTCCTCAAAAGCACAAAATTTTGCGTTTCCAGCGAGTTATTAGCGTTTTTTCTGAGTTTCGTTGGGAGATTTTTGACTCTGTAAATCTGCTCAGAAGAAAGATGTCGCTTCAAAAATGCATTATATGGCAGAATCTAGCCCAAATACATAATATTTCGTGTTTTTTAGAATGCTAGTTTTAGTTTTACAAACTTTAGAATAAGTCGGAATCACGCTTTTCCGCGCAGATTTTCACGATCAAAAAGTTCATATTCCTATCCAGAATTTTATAATATGTATGAATCTATCGACAAAAACATCATATTTCGTGTTTTCAGAGCGCTATCTGCAGTTATATGAAGTTTGAAATAAGTCAAAATTACCACATTCTGAGCAGTTTCAAAATATCGCAAATCACATAAATCTATCCAATACAACATAATACGCACGGATCCGTCCTCAAATGCACAAAATTCTGCGTTTCCAGCGAGTTATCAGCGTTTTTTCTGAGTCTCGTTGAGAAATGTTTGACTCTGTAAATCTGCTCAGAAGCAAGATTTTGCTTCAAAAGTCTGTTATATGGCAGAATCTAGCACCAAATACATCATATTTCGTGTTTTTTAGAGTGCTATTTGCGGTTTTACAAATTTTTGGAATAAGTCGAAATCACGCTTTTTCGCGCAGATTTTCACAATCAAAAAGTTCATATTCCTATTCAGGACCTCATGATATGTATGGAACTATCGACGAAAACATCATATTCTGTGTTTTCAGAGCGCTATCTGCAGTTATATGAAGTTTAAAATAAGTCAAGACTACCACATTCTGAGCAGTTTCAAAGTATCGCAAATCCCATAAATCTATCCAATACAACAGAATACGCATGAATCCGTCCTCAAATGCACAAAATTTTGCGTTTCTAGCAAGTAATCAGCTGTTTATTTCTGAGTCTCGTTGAGAAATTTTTGACTCTGTTAATCTGCTCCGAAGCATGATTTTGCTTCAAAAAGTGCGTTATATAGGCAGATTCCAGCACCAAATACATCATATTTTCTGTTTTTAGAGTGCTATTTGCAGTTTCACAAACTTTTGAATAAGTCGAAATCACGCTTTTCCGCGCAGATTTCCACAATCAAGAAGTCCATATTCCTATTCAGGATCACTGTAATATGTATGAATCTATCGACAAAAACATCATATTTTGTGTTTTCAGAGCGGTCTCTGCGAGTAATATGAAGTTTGAAATAAGTCAAAATTACCACATTCTGAGCAGTTTCAAAGTATCGCAAATCACATGAATCTATCCAATGCAACATAATACGCATGAGTCCGTCCTCAAATGCACAAAATTTTGCGTTTCCAGCATGTTATCAGCATTTTTTCTGATTCTTGTTGAGAAATTTTTGACTCTGTGAATCTGCTTAGAAGCAAGATTTTACTTCAAAAGTGCGTTATATGGCAGAATCTAGCACCAAAAACATGATATTCTGTGATTTTGAAGTGCTCTTTGCAGTTTTACAAACTTTGGGAAAAAGTCGAAATCACGCTTTTCCATGCAGATTTTCACAATTAAAAAGTTCATATTCCTATTCACAACCTCATGATATGTATTAATCTATCGAAAAAACATCATATTTCGTGTTTCAGAGCGCTATCCGCAGTTATATGAAATTTGAAATAAGTCAAAATTACCACATTCTCAGCAGTTTCAAAGTATCGCATATCACATAAATCTATCCAATACAACATAATACGCATGAATCCTTCCTAGAATGCACAAAATTTTTGCGTTTTCAGCGTGTTATCAGCGTTTTTTTTTGTGTCTCGTTGAGAAATTTTTGACTCTGTGAATCTGCTCAGAAGCAAAATTTTGCTTCAAAAGTCTGTTATATGGCAGAATCTAGCACCAAATACATCTTATTTCGTGTTTTTAAAGTGCTATTTGCAGTTTTACAAACTTTGGAATAAGTCGAAATCACGCTTTTCCGCGCAGATTTTCACAATCAAAAAGTTCATATTCCTATCCAGGATCTCATCATATGTATGAATCTATCGACAAAAAACACATATTCCGTGTTTTCATAGCGTTATCTGTAGTTATATGAAGTTTAAAATTAGTCAAAATTACCACATTCTGAGCAGTTTCAAACTATCGCAAATCACATAAATCTATCCAATACAACATAAAACGCATGGATCCGTCCTCATATGCACTAAATTTTGCGTTTCCAGCGAGTTATCAGCGTTTTTCCTGAGTCTCGTTGGGAAATTTTTGACTCTGTAAATCTGCTCAGAAGTAAGATTCTTCCTTGAAAGTGCGTTATATGGCAGCTAGCACCAAACACATCATAATTCGTGTTTTAGAGTGCTCTTGGCAGTTTTACAAACTACGGAATAAGTCGAAATCACGCTTTTCCGGCAGATTTTCACAATCAAAAAGTTCATATTCCTATTCAGGACCTCATAATATGTATGAATCTATCGACAAAAACATCATATTCCGTGTTTTCAGAGCGCTATCTGCAGTTATATGAAGTTTGATATAAGTCAAAATTACCACATTCTGAGCAGTTCCAAAGTATCGCAAATCACATAAATCTATCCAATACAATATAATACGCATGGATCCGTCCTCAAATGCAAAAATTTTTGCCGAGTTATCAGTGTTCTTTCTGAGTCTCGTTGAGAAATTTTTGACTCTGTAAATCTGCTCTGAAGCAAGATTTAGCCTAGATGTGCGTTATATGGCAGAATCTAGCACCAAATACATCATATTTCGTGTTTTTAGAATGCTATTTTTAGTTTTACAAACTTTAGAATAAGTCGAAATCATGTTCTTCAGCGCAGATTTTCACAATCCAATAGTTCACATTCCTATTCAGGATCCCATAATATGTATGAATCTATCGACAAAAACATCATGTTTCGTGTTTTCAGAGGGCTATCTGCAGTTATATGAAGTTTGATATAAGTCAAAATTACTACATCATAAGCAGTTTCAAAGTATCGCAAAGCCACATAAATCCATCCAATACAACATAATACGCATGAATCCGTTCTCAAATGCACAAAATTCTGCGTTTCCAGCGAGTTATCAGCGTTTTCCTGAGTCTCGTTGAGAAATTTCTGACTCTGTAAATCTGCTCAGAAGCAAGATTTTGCTTCATAAGTGCCTCATATGGTGGAATCTAGCACCAAATACATCATATTTCGTGTTCTTGGAGTACTATTTGCAGTTTTACAAACATTGGAATAAGTCAAAATCACGCTTTTCCGGGCAGATTTTCACGATCAAAAAGTTCATATTTCTATTCAGGACCTCATAATATGTATGAATCTATCGACAAAAACATCATATTCCGTGTTTTCGGAGCGCTATCTGCAGTTATATGAAGTTTGAAATAAGTCAAAATTACCACATTCTGAGCTGTTTCAAAGGTTTCGCAAATCCCATGAATCTATCCAATACATCATAATACGCATGAAGCCGTCCTCAAATGCACAAAATTTTGCGTTTCCAGCGAGTTATCAGCGTTTTTTCTGAGTCTCATTGAGAAATTCTGGACTCGGTGAATCTGCTCAGAAGCAAGATTTTGCTTCAAAAGTGCATAATATGGCAGAAATCTAGCACCAAATACATCATATTTCGTGTTTTTAGAGTGCTATTTGCAGTTTTACAAGCTTTAGAATAAGTCGAAATCACGCTCTTCCGCGCAGATTTTCACGATCAAAAAGTTCATATTCCTATTCAGGACCTAATAATATGTATGAATATTTCGACAAAAAACATCATATTTTGTGTTTTCAGAGCGCTCGAAATAAGTCAAAATTACCACATTCTGAGCAGTTTCAAAGTATCGCAAATCACATAAATCCATCCAATACAACCTAATACGCATGAATCCGTTCACGAACGCACAAAATTCTGCGTTTTCCAGCGAGTTATCAGCATTTTTTCTGAGTCATAATCTGAGGCAGAATCTATCACCAAATACATCATATTTTGTGTTTTTAGAGTGCTATTTGCAGTTTTACAAACTTTGGAATAAGTCGAAATCACGTTTTCCCGCGCAGATTTTCACAATCAAAAAGTTCATATTCCTTTTCAGGACCTCATAATATGTATGAATCTATCGACAGAAACATCATATTTCGTGTTTTCAGAGCGCTATCTGCAGTTATATGAAGTTTGAAATAAGTCAAAATTACCACATCTCGAGCAGTTTCAAAGTATCGCAAATCACATAAATCTATCCAATACAACATAGTACGCATGAATCCGTTCCCAAATGTACAAAATCCCGCGTTTCCAGCAAGTTATCAGCGTTTCTTCTGAGTCTCGTTGAGAAATTTTTGACTCTGTAAATCTGCTCAGAAGCAAGATTTTGCTTCAAAAGTGCGTTATATTGCAGAACCTAGAACCAAATAATCATATTTCGTGTTTTTAGAGTGCTATTTGCAGTTTTACAAACTTTGGGATAAGTCGAAATCACGCTTTTCCGCGCAAATTTTCACAATCAAAAAGTTCATATCACTATTCAGAACCTCATAATATGTATGAATCTATCGACAAAAACATCATATTTCGTGTTTTCAGAGGCCTATCTGCAGTTATATGAAGTTTGAAATAAGTCAAAATTACCACATTCTGAGCTGATTTAAAGTATTGCAAATCACATAAATCTATCCATTACAACATAATACGCATGAATCCGTCCTCAAATGCACAAAATTTTGCGTTTCCAGCGAGTTATCAGCGTTTTTTCTGAGTCTCGTTGAGAAATTTTTGACTATGTAAATCTGCTCAGAAGCAAGATTTTGCTTCAAAATTGCGTTATATGGCAAAATCTAGCACCAAATACAACATATTTTGTGTTTTTAGAGTGCTATCTGCAGTTTTACAAACTTTGGAATAAGTCGGAATCACGCTTTTCCGCGCAGACATTCACAATCAAAAAGTTCATACTCCTATTAAGGACCTCATAATATGTATGAATCTATCGACAAAATCATCATTTTTCGTGTTTTCAGAGCGCTATCGGCAGTTATATGAAGTTTGGAATAAGTCAAAATTACCACATTCTGAGCAGTTTCAAAGTATTGAAAATCACATAAATCTATCCAATACAACATAGTACGCATGAATCTGTCCTCAAATGCACAAAATTTTGAGTTTCTAGCGGGTTATCAGCGTTTTTTTCTGAGTCTCGTTGAGAAATTTTTGACTCTTTAAATCTGCTCAGAAGCAAGATTTTGCTTCAAAAGTGCGTTATGTTGCAGAACCCAGCACCCAAATACATCATATTTCATGTTTTTAGAGTGCTATTTGCAGTTTCACAAACTTTAGAATAAGTCGAAATCACGCTTTTCCGCGCAGATTTTCACAATCAAAAAGTTCATATTCCTATTCAGGACCTTATAATATGTATGAATCTGTCGACAAAAACATCATATTTCGTGTTTTCAGAGCGCTATCTGCAGTTATATGAAGTTTGGATAAGTCAGAATTACCACATTCTGAGCAGCTTCAAAGTATCGTTAATCACATAAATCTATCCAATACAACATAATACGCATGAATCCGTCCTAAAATGCACAAAATTTTGCGTTTCCAGCGAGTTATCAGCGTTTTTTCTGAGTCTCGTTGAGGAATTTTTGACTCCGTTAATCTGCTTAGAAGCAAGATTTTGCTTCAAAAGTGCGTTATAGGGCAGAATCTAGCACCAAATACATCATATTTCGTGTTTTTGGAGTGCTATTCGCAGTTTTACTAACTCTGGACTAAGTCGAAATCACGCTTTTCCGCGCAGATTTACACAATCAAAAAGTCCATATTTCTATTCAGGACTTCATAGTATGTATGAATCTATCGACAAAAACATCATTTTTCGTGTTTTCAGAGCGCTATCTGCAGTTATATGAAGTTTGAATAAGTCAAAATAACCACATTCTGAGCAGTTTCAAAGTATCGTAAATCACATAAATCGATCCAGTACAACATAATACGCGTGAATCCGTCCTCGAATGCACAAAATTTTGCGTTTCCAGCGAGTTATCAGCGCTTTTTCTGAGTCTCGTTGAGAAATTTTTGACTCTGTAAATCTGCTCAGAAGTAAGATTTTGCTCCAAACGTGCGTTATATGGCAGAATCTAACACCAAATACATCATATTTCGTGTTTTTAGAGTGCTATCTGCAGTTTCACAAACTTTGATAAGTCGAAATCACGCTTTTTCGCGCAGATTTTAGCAATCAAAAAGCTCATACTTCTATACAGGATCTCATAATATATATGAATCTATCGACAAAAACATAATATTTCGTGTTTTCAGAGAGCTATCTGCAGTTATATGATGTTTGAAATAAGTCAAAAATTACCACATTCTGAGCAGTTTCAAAGTATCGCAAATCACATTAATCTATCCAATACAACATAATACGCATGAGTCCGTCTTCAAATACACTATATTTTGCGTTTCCAGCAAATTATCAGCGTATTTTCTGGGTCTCGTTGAGAAATTATTGACTCTGTAAATCTGCTCTGAAGTAAGATTTTGCTTCAAAAATGCGTTATATGGCAGAATCTAGCACCAAATACATCATATTTCGTGTTTTTAGAGTGCTATTTGCAGTTTTACAAACTTTGGAGTAAGTCGAAATCACGCTTTTTTGCGCAGATTTTCACAATCAAAAAGTTCATATTCCTATTCAGAACCTCATAGTATGTATGAATCTATCGCCAAGAACATAATATTTCGTGTTTGCAGAGCGCTATCTGCAGTTATATGAAGTTTAAAATAAGTCAAAATTACCACATTCTTAGCAGTTTCAAAGTATCGCAGATCACATATATCTATCCAATACAACATAATACGCATGAATCCATCCTCAAATGTACAAAATTTTGCGTTTCAAGCGAGTTATCAGCGTTCTTTCTGAGTCTCGTTGAGAAATTTTTGACTCCGTAAATCTGCTCAGAAGTAAGATTTTGCTTCAAAAGTGCGTTATATGGCAGAATCTAGCACCAAATACATCATATTTCGTGTTTTTAGAGTGCTATTTGCAGTTTTAACAAACTTTGGAATGAGTCGAAATCACGCTTTTCCGCGCAGATCTACACAATAAAAAAGTCCATATTCCTATTCAGGACCTCATAGTATGTATGAATCTATCGTCAAAAACATCATATTTCGTGTTTTCAGAGCGCTATCTGCAGTTATATGAAGTTTAAATCAAGTCAAGATTACCACATTCTGAGCAGTTTTAAAGTATCGTAAATCACATAAATCTATCCAATACAACATAATACGCGTGAATCCGTCCTCAAATGCACAAAATTTTGCAATTTCCAGCGAGTTATCAGCGTTTTTTCTGAGTCTCGTTGAGAAATTTTTGACTCTGTAAATCTGCTCAGAAGCAAGATTTTGCTCCAGACGTGCGTTATATGGCAGAATCTAGCACCAAATACATCATATTTCGTGTTTTTAGAGTGCTATTTGCTGTTTTACAAACTTAGGAGTGAGTCGAAATCACGCTTTTCCGCGCAGATTTTCACAATCAAAACGTTCATATTCCTATTCAAAACCTCATAGTATGTATGAATCTATCGACAAGAACATAATATTTCGTGTTTTCAGAGCGCTATCTGCAGTTATATGAAGTTTAAAATAAGTCAAAATTACCACATTCTTAGCAGTTTCAAAGTATCGCAAATCACATATATCTATCCAATACAACATAATACGCATGAATCCGTCCTCAAATGTACAAATTTTGCGTCTCAAGCGAGTTATCAGCGTTTTTTCTGAGTCTCGTTGAGAGATTTTTGACTCCGTAAATCTGCTCAGAAGTAAGATTTTGCTTCAAAAGTGCGTTATATGGCAGAATCTAGCACCAAATACATCATATTTCGTGTTTTTAGAGTGCTATTTGCAGTTTTACAAACTTTGGAATGAGTCGAAATCACGCTTTTCCGCGCAGATCCACACAATCAAAAAGTCCATATTCCTATTCAGGACCTCATAGTATGTATGAATCTATCGACAAAAACATCATATTTTGTGTTTTCAGAGCGCTATCTGCAGTTATATGGAGTTTAAATTAAGTCAAAATTACCACATTCTGAGCAGTTTTCAAGTATCGTAAATCAGATAAATCTAATCCAATACAACATAATACGCATGAATCCGTCCTCAAATGTACAAAATTTTGCGTTTCCAGCGAGTTATCAGCGTTTTTTCTGAGTCTCGTTGAGAAATTTTCGACTCCGTAAATCTGCTCAGAAGTAAGATTTTGCTTCAAAAGTGCGTTATATGGCAGAATCTAGCACCAAATACATAATATTCCGTGTTTTCAGAGCGCTCCTTGCTGTTTTACAAACTTTGGAATAAGTCGGAATCACGCTTTTCCACGCAAATTTTCACAATCAGAAAGTTCATAATCCTATTCAGGACTTCATAATATGTATGAATCTATCAATAAAAACATCATTTTCTGTGTTTTCAGGGCGCTATCTGCAGTTATATGAAGTTTGAAATAAGTCAGAATTACCACATCATGAGCAGTTTCAAAGTATAGCAAATCACATAAATCTATCCAATACAACATAATACGCATGAATCCGCCCTCGAATGCACAAAATTTTGCGTTTATAGCGAGTTATCAGCGTTTTCTCTGAGTCTCGTTGAGAAATTTTTGACTCTGTAAATCAGCTCGGAAGCAAGATTTTGCTTCAAAAGTGCGTTATATGGCAAAATCTAGCACCAAATACAACATACTTCGTGTTTTTAGAGTGCTATTTGCAGTTTTACAAACTTTGGAATAAGTCGAAATCACGCTTTTCCGCGCAGATTTTCACAATCAAAAGGTTCATATTCCTATTCAGGACCTCATAATATGTATGAATCTATCGACAAAAACATCATATTTCGTGTATTCAGAGCGCTATCTGCAGTTTATGAAGATTGGAATAAGTCAAAATTACCACATTCTGAGCAGTTTCATAGTATCGCAAATCACATAAATCTATCCAATACAACATAATATGCATGAATCCGTCCTCAAATGCACAAAATTTTGTGTTTCCAGCGAGTTATCAGCGTTTTTTCTGAGTCTCGTTGAGAAATTTTTGACTCTGTGAATCTGCTCAGAAGCAAGATTTATCTTCAAATGTGCGTTATATGGCAGAATCTAGCACCAAATAAATCATATTTTGTGTTTTTAGAGTGCTATTTGCAGTTTTACAAACTTTGGAATAAGTCGAAATCACGCTTTTTCGCGCAGATTTTCACAATCAAAAAGTTCATATTCCTATTCAGGACCTCATAATATGTATGAATCTATCGACAAAAACATCATATTTTGTGTATTCAGAGCGCTATCTGCAGTTATATGAAGATTGAAATAAGTCAAAATTACCACATTCTGAGCAGTTTCATAGTATCGCAAATCACATAAATCTATCCAATACAACATTATATGCATGAATCCGTCCTCAAATGCACAGAATTTTGTGTTTCCAGCGAGTTATCAGCGTTTTTTTCTGAGTCTCGTTGAGAAATTTTTGACCCTGTGAATCTGCTCAGAAGCGAGTTTTTGCTTCAAAAATGCGTTATATGGCAGAACCTATCACCAAATACATCATATTTTGTGTTTTTAGAGCGGTCCTTGCTGTTTTACAAACTTTGGAATAAGTCGGAATCACGCTTTTCCACGCAAATTTTCACAATCAGAAAGTTCATAATCCTATTCAGGACCTCATAATATGTATGAATCTATCAATAAAAACATCATATTCTGTGTTTTCAGGGCGCTATCTGCAGTTATATAAAGTTTGAAATAAGTCAGAATTACCACATCATGAGCAGTTTAAAAGTATCGCAAATCACATAAATCCATCCAATACAACATAGTACGCATGAATCCGTCTTCAAATGCACTAAATTCTGCGTTTCCAGCGAGTTATCAGCGTTTTTTCTGAGTCTCGTTAAGAAATTTTTGACTCCGTAAGTCTGATGGAAGCAAGATTTTGCTTCAAAAGTGCGTTATATGGCAGAATCTAGCACCAAATACATCATATTTCGTGTTTTTAGAGTGCTATCTGCAGTTTCACAAACTCTGGAATAAGTCAAAATCACGCTTTTCCGCGCACATTTTTACAATCAAAAAGTTCATATTCCTATTCAAAACCACATAATATGTATGAATCTATCGGCAAAAACATCATATTGCGTGTTTCCAGAGCGCTATCTGCAGTTATATGAAGTTTGAATTGAGTCAGAATTACCACATTCTGAGCAGTTTAAAAGTATCGCAAATCACATTAAACTATCCAATACAACATTTTACGCATGAATCCGTTCTCAAATGCACAAAATTTTGCGTTTCAAGCCAGTTATCTGCGTTTTTTGTGAGTCTTTTTGAGGAATTTTTGACTCTGTAAATCAGTTCAGAAGCAAGATTTTGCTCCAAAAGTGCGTTATATGGCAGAATCTAGCACCAAATACATCATATTTTGTGTTTATAGAGCGCTCCTTGCAGTTTTACAAACTTTGGAATAAGTCGAAATCACGCTTTTCCGCGCAGATTTTCACAATCAAAAAGTTCATAATCCTATCAGGACCTCATAAAATGTATGAATCAATCGACAAAAACATCATATTCCGTGTTTTCTGAGCGCTATCTGCAGTTATATGAAGTTTGAAATTAGTCAGAATTACCACATCATAAGCAGTTTCAAAGTATCGCAAATCACATGAATCTATCCAATACAACATAATACGCATGAATCCGTCCTCAAATGCACTAAATTCTGCGTTTCCAGCGAGTTATCAGCGTTTTTTATGAGTCTCGTTAAGAAATTTTTGACTCTGTAAATCTTTTCAGAAGCAAGACTTTGCTTTAAAAAGTGCGTTATATGGCAGAATTTAACACCAAATACATAATATTCCGTGTTTTTAGAGCGGTCCTTGCTGTTTTACAAACTTTGGAATAAGTCGGAATCACGCTTTTCCACGCAAATTTTCACAATCAGAAAGTTCATAATCCTATTCAGGACCTCATAATATGTATGAATCTATCAATAAGAACATCATATTCTGTGTTTTCAGGGCGCTATCTGCAGTTATATTAAGTTTGAAATAAGTCAGAATTACCACATCATGAGCAGTTTAAAAGTATCGCAAATCACATAAATCCATCCAATACAACATAATACGCATGAATCCGTCCTCAAATGCACTAAATTCTGCGTTTCCAGCGAGTTATCAGCGTTTTTTCTGAGTCTCGTTAGGAAATTTTTGACTCTGTAAATCTTTTCAGAAGCAAGACTTTGCTTCAAAAGTGCGTTATATGGCAGAATTTAACACCAAATACATCATATTTCGTGTTTTTAGAGTGCTATTTGCAGTTCTACAAACTTTGGGATAAGTCGAAATCACGCTTTTCCGCGCAAATTTTTACAATCAAAAAGTTCATATCACTATTCAGGACCTCATAATATGTATGAATCTATCGACAAAAAACATCATATTTCGTGTTTTCAGAGCCCTATCTGCAGTTATATGAAGTTTGAAATAAGTCAAAATTACCACATTCTGAGCAGATTTAAAGTATTGCAAATCACATAAATCTATCCATTACAACATAATACGCATGAATCCGTCCTTAAATGCACAAAATTTTGCGTTTGCAGCGAGTTATCAGCGATTTTTCTGAGTATCGTTGAGAAATTTTTGACTATGTAAATCTGCTCAGAAGCAATATTTTGCTTCAAAATTGCGTTATATGGCAGAATCTAGCACCTGATACAACATATTTTGTGTTTTTAGAGTGCTATCTGCAGTTTTACAAACTTTGGAATAAATCGAAATCACGCTTTTCCGCGCGGACATTCACAATCAAAAAGTTCATACTCCTATTAAGGACCTCATAATATGTATGAATCTATCGACAAAATCATCATTTTTCGTGTTTTCAGAGCGCTATCGGCAGTTATATGAAGTTTGGAATAGGTCAAAATTACCACATTCTGAGCAGTTTCACATATTGCAAATCACATAAATCTATCCAATACAACATAGTACGCATGTATCCGTCCTCAAATGCACAAAATTCTGCGTTCCTAGCGGGTTATCAGCGTTTTTTCTGAGTCTCGTTGAGGAATTTTTGACTCTGTAAATCTGCTCAGAACCAAGATTTTGCTTTAAAAGTGCATTATATTGCTGAACTTAGCACCAAATACATCATATTTCGTGTTTTAGAGTGCTATTTGCAGTTTCACAAACTTTGGAATAAGTCGAAATCACGCTTTTCCGCGCAAATTTTCACAATCAAAAAGTTCATATTCCTATTCAGGACCTCATAGTATGTATGAATCTATCGACAAAAACATCATATTTCGTGTATTCAGAGCGCTATCTGCAGTTATATGAAGTTTGGATAAGTCAAAATTACCACATTCTGAGCAGTTTCAAAGTATCGTAGATCACATAAATCGATCCAGTACAACATAATACGCGTGAATCCGTCCTCGAATGCACAAAATTTTGCGTTTCCAGCGAGTTATCAGCGTTTTTTCTGAGTCTTGTTGAGGAATTTTTGACTCTGTAAATCTGCTCAGAAGCAAGATTCTGCTCCAAACGTGCGTTATATGGCAGAATCTAACACCAAATACATCATATTTCGTGTTTTTAGAGTGCTATCTGCAGTTTCACAAACTTTGAAATAAGTCGAAATCACGCTTCTTCGCGCAGATTTTAGCAATCAAAAAGCTCATATTCCTATTCAAGATCTCATGATATATATGAATCTATCGACAAAAACATAATATTTCGTGTTTTAAGAGAGCTATCTGCAGTTATATGAAGTTTGAAATAAGTCAGAATTACCACATCATGAGCAGTTTCAAAGTATCGCAAATCACATAAATCTATCCAATACAACATAATACGCATGAATTCGTCCTCAAATGCACAAAATTTTGCGTTTCCAGCAAGTTGTCAGCGTTTTTTCTGAGTCTTGTTGAGAAATTTTTGACTCTGTAAATCTGCTCAGAAGCAAGATTTTGCTTCAAAAGTGCGTTATATGGCAGAATCTAGCCCCAAATACATCATATCTCGTGTTTTTAGAGTGCTATTTGCAGTTTTACAAACTTTGGAATAAGTCGAAATCACGCTTTTCCGCGCAGATTTTCACAATCCAAAAGTTCATCTTCCTATTCAGGACCTCATAATATGTATGAATCTATCGACAAGAACATCATATTTCGTGTTTTCAGAGCGCTATCTGCAGTTATATGAAGTTTGAAATAAGTCAAAATTACCACATCTCGAGCAGTTTCAAAGTATCGCAGATCACATAAATCTATCCAATACAACATAATACGCATGAATCCGTTCTCAAATGTACAAAATCCTGCGTTTCCAGCGAGTTATCAGCGTTTCTTCTGAGTCTCGTTGAGAAATTTTTGACTCTGTAAATCTGCTCAGAAGCAAGATTTTGCTTCAAAAGTGCGTTATATTGCATAACCTAGCACCAAATACATCATATTTCGTGTTTTCAGAGTGCTATATGCAGTTTTACAAACTTTGGAATAAGTCAAAATCACGCTTCTCCTCGCAGATTCTCACAATCAAAGAGTTCATATTCTCATTCAGGATCTCATAGTTTGTATGAATCTATCGACAAAAACATCATATTTCGTGTTTTCAGAGCGCTATCCGCAGTTATATGAAGTTTGGAATAATTCAAAATTACCACATTCTGAGCAGCTTCAAAGTATCGCAAATCACATAAATCTATCCAATACAACATAATAAGCATCAATCCGTCCTCTAATGCACAAAATTTTGCGTTTCCAGCGAGTTATCAGCGTTTTTTTCTGAGTCTCGTTGAGAAATTTTTGACTCCGTAAGTCTGATGGAAGCAAGATTTTGCTTCAAAAGTGCGTTATATGGCAGAATCTAGCACCAAATACATCATATTTCGTGTTTTTAGAGTGCTATCTGCAGTTTCACAAACTCTGGAATAAGTCAAAATCACGCTTTTCCGCGCACATTTTTACAATCAAAAAGTTCATATTCCTATTCAAAACCACATGATATGTATGAATCTATCGGCAAAAACATCATATTGCGTGTTTCCAGAGCGCTATCTGCAGTTATATGAAGTTTGAATTGAGTCAGAATTACCACATTCTGAGCAGTTTAAAAGTATCGCAAATCACATTGAACTATCCAATACAACATTATACGCATGAATCCGTTCTCAAATGCACAAAATTTTGCGTTTCAAGCCAGTTATCTGCGTTTTTTGTGAGTCTTTTTGAGAAATTTTTGACTCTGTAAATCAGTTCAGAAGCAAGATTTTGCTCCAAAAGTGCGTTATATGGCAGAATCTAGCACCAAATACATCATATTTTGTGTTTATAGAGCGCTCCTTGCAGTTTTACAAACTTTGGAATAAGTCAAAATCACGCTTTTCCGCGCAGATTTTCACAATCAAAAAGTTCATAATCCTATTCAGGACCTCATAATATGTATGAATCAATCGACAGAAACATCATATTCCGTGTTTTCTGAGCGCTATCTGCAGTTATATGAAGTTTGAAATTGGTCAGAATTACCACATCATAAGCAGTTTCAAAGTATCGCAAATCACATGAATCTATCCAATACAACATAATACGCATGAATCCGTCCTCAAATGCACAAAATTTTGCGTTTTCAGCGAGTTATCAGCGTTTTTTCTGAGTCTCGTTGAGAAATTTTTGACTCTGTGAATCTGCTCAGAAGCAAGATTTTGCTCCAAAAGTGCGTAATATGGCAGAATCTAGCACCAAATACATCATATTTTGTGTTTTTAGAGTGCTCTTTGCAGTTTTACAGACTTTGGAATGAGTCGGAATCACGCTTTTTCGCGCAGATTTATACTGTCAAAAAGTTCTTATTCCTTCTCAGGACCTCATAATATGTATGAATCTATCGACAGAAACATCATTTTTCGTGTTTTCAGAGCGCTATCTGCAGTTATATGAAGTTTGAAATAAGTCAAAATTACCACACTCTGAGCAGTTTCAAAGTATCGCAAGTCACATAAATCTATCCAGTACAACATAATACGCATGAATCCGTCCTCAAATGCACTAAATTTTGCGTTTCCAGCGAGTTATCAGCGTATTTTCTGAGTCTTGTTGAGAAATTTTTGACTCTGTAAGTCTGCTCTGAAGTAAGATTTTGCTTCAAAAATGCGTTATATGGCAGAATCTAGCACCAAATACATCATATTTCGTGTTTTTAGAGTGCTATTTGCAGTTTTACAAACTTTGGAATAAGTCGAAATCACGCTTTTCCGCGCAGATTTTCACAATCAAAAAGTTCATATTCCTAATCAGGACCTCATAATATGTATGAATCTATCGACAGAAACATCATTTTTTGTGTTCTCAGAGCGCTATCTGCAGTTATATGAAGTTTGAAATAAGTCAAAATTACCACATTATGAGCAGTTCCAAAGTATCGCAAATCACATAAATCTATCCAATACAACATGATACGCATGAATCCGTCCTCGAATGCACATAATTTTGCGTTTCCAGTGAGTTATCAGCGTTTTTTCTGGGTCTCGTTGAGAAAATTTCGACTCTGTAAATCTGCTCAGGAGCAAGATCTTGCTTCAAAAGTGCGTTATATGGCAGAGCCTTGCACCAAATACATCATATTTCGTGTGTTTAGAGTGCTATCTGCAGTTTTACAAACTTTGGAATAAGTCGAAATCACGCTTTTCCGCACGGATTTTCACAATCAAAAAAATCATATTCCTACTCAGGACCTCATAAAATGTATGAATCTATCGACAAAAACATCTTATTCCGTGTTTTCGGAGCGCTATCTGCAGTTATATGAAGTTTGAAATAAGTCAAAATTACCACATTCTGAGCAGTTTTCGAAGTATCGCAAATTACATAAATCTATCCAATACAAAATAATACGCATGAATTCGTCCTCAAATGCACAAAATTTTGCGTTTCCAGCGAGTTATCGGCGTTTTGTATGAGTCTCGTTGTGAAGTTTTTGACTCTGTAAATCTGCTCAGAAGCAAGAGTTTGCTCCAAAAGTGCGTTATAAGACAGAATCTTGCACCAAATACATCATATTCTGTGTTTTTAGAGTGCTATTTGCAGTTTTACAAACTTTGGAATAAGTCGAAATCACGCTTTTCCGCGCAGATTCTCACAATCAAAAAGTTCACATTCCTATTCAGGACCTCATAATATGTATGAATCTATCGACAAAAACATCATATTTCGTGTATTCAGAGCGCTATCTGCAGTTTATGAAGATCGAAATAAGTCAAAATTACCACATTCTGAGCAGTTTTATAGTATCGCAAATCACATAAATCTATCCAATACAACATAATACGCATGAATCCGTCCTCGAAATGCACCAAATTTTTGTGTTTCCAACGAGTTATCAGCGTTTTTTCTGAATCTCGTTGAGAAATTTTTTGACTCTGTGAATCTGCTCAGAAGTAAGATTTTTTTCCAAATGTGCGTTATATGGCAGAATCTAGCACCAAATAAATCACATTCTGTGTTTTTAGAGTGCTATTTGCAGTTTTACAAACTTTGGAATAAGTCGAAATCATGCTTGTTCGCGCAGATTTTCACAATCAAAAAGTTCATATTCCTATTCAGGACCTCATAATATGTATGAATCTATCGACAAAAACATCATATTTCGTGTATTCAGAGCGCTATCTGCAGTTATATGAAGATTGAAATAAGTCAAAATTACCACATTCTGAGCAGTTTTCATAGTATCGCAAATCACATAAATCTATCCAATATGACATAATACGCATGAATCCGTTCTCAAATGCACAAAATTTTGCGTTTCCAGTGAGTTATCAGCGTTTTTTCTGAGTCTCGTTGAGAAATTTTTGACTCTGTAAATCTGCTCAGAAGCAAGATTTTGCTCCAGACGTGCGTTATATGGCAGAATCTAGCACCAAATACATCATATTCCGTGTTTTTAGAGCGCTCCTTGCTGTTTCACAAACTATGGAATAAGTCGGAATCACGCTTTTCCGCGCAAAATTTCACAATCAGAAAGTTCATAATCCTATTCAGGACCTCATAATATGTATGAATCTATCGACAAAAACATCATATTCCGTGTTTTCAGAGCGCTATCTGCAGTTATATGAAGTTTGAAATAAGTCAGAATTACCACATCATGAGCAGTTTCAAAGTATCGCAAATCACATAAATCTATCCAATACAACATAATACGCATGAATCCGTCCTCAAACGCACAAAATTCTGCGTTTCCAGCGAGATATCAGCGTTTTTTCTGAGTCTCGTTGAGAAATTTTTGACTCTGTAAATCTGCTCGGAAGCAAGATTTTGCTTCATAAAGTGCGTTATATGGCCAAATCTAGCACCAAGTACAACATATTACGTGTTTAAGAGTGCTATTTGCAGTTTCACAAACTTTGGAATAAGTAGGAACCGCGCTTTTCCGCGCATATTCTCAAAATCAAAAAGTTCATATTCCTATTCAGGACCTCATAATATGTACGCATCTATCGACAAAAACATCATATTTGGTGTTTTCAGAGCGCTATCTGCAGTTATATGAAGTTTGAAATAAGTCAAAATTACCACATTTCGAACAGTTTCGAAGTATCGCAAATCACATAAATCTATCCAATACAACATAATACGCATGAATCCGTCCCTAAATGCACGAAATTATTTGTTTCCAGCAAGTTATCAGCGTTTTTTATGAGTCTCGTTGCGAAATTTTTGACTCTGTAAATCTGCTCAGAAGCAAGATTTTTCTTCAAATGTGCGTTATATGGCAGAATCTAGCACCAAATACATCATATTTCGTGTTTTTAGAGTGCTATTTGCAGTTTCCACAAACTTTGGAATAAGTCGAGATCACGCTTCTCCGCGCAGATTTTCACAATCAAAAAGTTCATATTCCTATTCAGGACCTCATAATATGTATGAATCTATCGACAAAAACATCATATTCCGTGTACTCAGAGCGCTATCTGCAGTTGTATGAAGTTTGAAATAAGTCAGAATTACCACATCATGAGCAGTTTCAAAGTATCGCAAATCACATAAATCCATCCAATACAACATAATACGCATGAATCCGTCCTCAAATGCACAAAATTTTGCGTTTCCAGCGAGTTATCAGCGTTTTTTCTGAGTCTCGATGAGAAATTTTTGACTCTGTAAATCTTCTTAGAAGCAAGATTTTGCTTCAAAAGTGCGTTATATGGCAAAATTCAACACCAAATACATCTCATTTCGTGTTTGTAGAGTGCTTTTTGCAGTTTTACAAACTTTGGAATAAGTCGAAATCATGCTTTTCCGCGCGGATTTTCACAATCAAAAAGTTCATATCCCTATTCAGGACCTCATAATATGTATGAATCTATCGACAAAAACATCATATTTCGTGTTTTCAGAGCGCTATCTGCAGTTATATGAAGTTTAAAATAAGTCAAAATTACCACATTCTGAGCAGTTTTAGAGTATTGCAAATCACATGAATCTATCCAATACAACATAATACGCATGAATCCGTCCTCAAATGCACAAAATTTTGCGTTTCCAGTGAGTTATCAGCGTTTTTTCTGAGTCTCGTTGAGAAATTTTTGACTCTGTAAATCTGCTCAGAAGCAAGATTTTGCTCCAGACGTGCGTTTATATGGCAGAATCTAGCAGCAAATACATCATATTCCGTGTTTTTAGAGCGCTCCTTGCTGTTTTACAAACTTTGGAATAGGTTGGAATCACGCTTTTCCGCGCAAATTTTCACAATCAGAAAGTTCATAATCCTATTCAGGACCTCATAATATGTATGAATCTAACGACAAAAACATTATATTCCGTGTTTTCAGAGCGCTATCTGCAGTTATATGAAGTTTGAAATAAGTCAGAATTACCACATCATGAGCAGTTTCAAAGTATCGCAAATCACATAAATCTATCCAATACAACATAATACGCATGAATCCGTCCTCGAATGCACAAAATTCTGCGTTTCCAGCGAGTTATCAGCGTTTTTTCTGAGTCTCGTTGAGAAATTTTTGACTCTGTAAATCTGCTCGGAAGCAAGATTTTGCTCCAAAAGTGCGATATATGGCAAAATCTAGCACCAAATACAACATACTTCGTGTTTTTAGAGTGCTATTTGCAGTTTTACAAACTTTGAAATAAGTCGAAATCACGCTTTTCCGCGCAGATTTAAAATCAAAAAGTTCATATTTCTATTCAGGACCTCGTTATATGTACGAATCTATCAACAAAAACATCATATTTTGTATTTTCAGAGCGCTATCTGCAGTTATATGAAGTTTGAAATAAATCAAAATTACCACATTTCGAGCAGTTTCAAAGTATCGCAAATCACATAAATCTATCCAATACAACATAATACGCATGAATCCGTCCTCAAATGCACAAAAATTTTTTGTTTTCAGCAAGTTATCAGCGTTTTTTATGAGTCTCGTTGCGAAATTTTTGACTCCGTAAATCTGCTCAGAAGCGAGATTTTTCTTCAAATGAGCGTTATATGGCAGAATCTAGCACCAAATACATCATATTTCGTGTTTTTAGAGTGCTATTTGCAGTGTTTCAAACTTTGGAATGAGTTGAAATCACGCTTTTCCGCGCAGATTTTCACAATCAAAAAGTTCATATTCCTATTCAGGACCTCATAATATGTATGAATCTATCGACAAAAACATCATATTTCGTGTATTCAGAGCGCTATCTGCAGTTATATGAAGATTGGAATAAGTCAAAATTACCACATTCTGAGCAGTTTCATAGTCTCGTTGAGAAATTTTTGACTCTGTGAATCTGCTCAGAAGCGAGTTTTTGCTTCAAAAAATGCGTTATATGGCAGAATCTATCACCAAATACATCATATTTTGTGTTTTCAGAGTGCTATTTGCAGTTTTTACAAACTTTGGAATAAGTCAAAATCACGCTTTTCCGCGCAGATTTTCACAATCAAAAAGTTCATATTCCTATTCAGGACATCATAATATGTATAAATCTATCGACAAAAACATCATATTTCGTGTTTTCAGAGCGCTATCTGCAGTTATATAAAGTTTGAAATAAGTCAAAATTACCACATTCTGAGCAGTTTTATAGTATCGCAAATCACATAAATCTATCCAATACAACATAATACGCATGAATCCGTCCTCGAATGCACCAAATTTTGTGTTTCCAACGAGTTATCAGCGTTTTTTCTGAATCTCGTTGAGAAATTTTTGACTCTGTGAATCTGCTCAGAAGTAGGATTTTTTTTCCAAATGTGCGTTATATGGCAGAATCTAGCACCAAATAAATCATATTCTGTGTTTTTAGAGTGCTATTTGCAGTTTTACAAACTTTGGAATAAGTCGAAATCATGCTTGTTCGCGCAGATTTTCACAATCAAAAAGTTCATATTCCTATTCAGGACCTCATAATATGTATGAATCTATCGACAAAAACATCATATTTCGTGTATTCAGAGCGCTATCTGCAGTTATATGAAGATTGAAATAAGTCAAAATTACCACATTCTGAGCAGTTTCATAGTATCGCAAATCACATAAATCTATCCAATATAACATAATACGCATGAATCCGTTCTCAAATGCACAAAATTTTGCGTTTCCAGTGAGTTATCAGCTTTTTTTCTGAGTCTCGTTGAGAAATTTTTGACTCTGTAAATCTGCTCAGAAGCAAGATTTTGCTCCAGACGTGCGTTATATGGCAGACCTAGCACCAAATACATCATATTCCGTGTTTTTAGAGCGCTCCTTGCTGTTTCACAAACTATGGAATAAGTCGGAATCACGCTTTTCCGCGCAAAATTTTCACAATCAGAGAGTTCATAATCTCATTCAGGACCTCATAATATGTATGAATCTATCGACAAAAACATCATATTCCGTGTTTTCAGAGCGCTATCTGCAGTTATATGAAGTTTGAAATAAGTCAGAATTACCACATCATGAGCAGTTTCAAAGTATCGCAAATCACATAAATCTATCCAATACAACATAATACGCATGAATCCGTCCCTCAAATGCACAAAATTCTGCGTTTCCAGCGAGTTATCAGCGTTTTTTCTGAGTCTCGATGAGAAATTTTTTGACTCTGTAAATCTTCTTAGAAGCAAGATTTTGCTTCAAAAGTGCGTTATATGGCAAAATTCAACACCAAATACATCTCATTTCGTGTTTGTAGAGTGCTTTTTGCAGTTTTACAAACTTTGGAATAAGTCGAAATCATGCTTTTCCGCGCGGATTTTCACAATCAAAAAGTTCATATCCCTATTCAGGACCTCATAATATGTATGAATCTATCGACAAAAACATCATATTTCGTGTTTTCAGAGCGCTATCTGCAGTTATATGAAGTTTAAAATAAGTCAAAATTACCACATTCTGAGCAGTTTTAGAGTATTGCAAATCACATGAATCTATCCAATACAACATAATACGCATGAATCCGTCCTCAAATGCACAAAATTTTGCGTTTCCAGTGAGTTATCAGCGTTTTTTCTGAGTCTCGTTGAGAAATTTTTGACTCTGTAAATCTGCTCAGAAGCAAGATTTTGCTCCAGACGTGCGTTATATGGCAGAATCTAGCACCAAATACATCATATTCAGTGTTTTTAGAGCGCTCCTTGCTGTTTTACAAACTTTGGAATATGTTGGAATCACGCTTTTCCGCGCAAATTTTCACAATCAGAAAGTTCATAATCCTATTCAGGACCTCATAATATGTATGAATCTAACGACAAAAACATTATATTCCGTGTTTTCAGAGCGCTATCTGCAGTTATATGAAGTTTGAAATAAGTCAGAATTACCACATCATGAGCAGTTTCAAAGTATCGCAAATCACATGAATCTATCCAATACAACATAATACGCATGAATCCGTCCTCGAATGCACAAAATTCTGCGTTTCCAGCGAGTTATCAGCGTTTTTTCTGAGTCTCGTTGAGAAATTTTTGACTCTATAATCTGCTCGGAAGCAAGATTTTGCTCCAAAAGTGCGATATATGGCAAAATCTAGCACCAAATACAACATATTTCGTGTTTTTTAGAGTGCTTTTTGCAGTTTTACAAACTTTGAAATAAGTCGAAATCACGCTTTTCCGCGCAGATTTTCAAAATCAAAAAGTTCATATTTCTATTCAGGACCTCGTTATATGTACGAATCTATCGACAAAAACATCATATTTTGTATTTTCAGAGCGCTATCTGCAGTTATATGAAGTTTGAAATAAATCAAAATTACCACATTTCGAGCAGTTTCAAAGTATCGCAAATCACATAAATCTATCCAATACAACATAATACGCATGAATCCGTCCTCAAATGCACAAAAATTTTTTGTTTTCAGCAAGTTATCAGCGTTTTTTATGAGTCTCGTTGCGAAATTTTTTGACTCCGTAAATCTGCTCAGAAGCGAGATTTTTCTTCAAATGAGCGTTATATGGCAGAATCTAGCACCAAATACATCATATTTCGTGTTTTTAGAGTGCTATTTGCAGTTTTACAAACTTTGGAATGAGTTGAAATCACGCTTTTCCGCGCAGATTTTCACAATCAAAAAGTTCATATTCCTATTCAGGACCTCATAATATGTATGAATCTATCGACAAAAACATCATATTTCGTGTATTCAGAGCGCTATCTGCAGTTATATGAAGATTGGAATAAGACAAAATTACCACATTCTGAGCAGTTTCATAGTCTCGTTGAGAAATTTTTGACTCTGTGAATCTGCTCAGAAGCGAGTTTTTGCTTCAAAAAATGCGTTATATGGCAGAATCTATCACCAAATACATCATATTTTGTGTTTTCAGAGTGCTATTTGCAGTTTTACAAACTTTGGAATAAGTCAAAATCACGCTTTTCCGCGCAGATTTTCACAATCAAAAAGTTCATATTCCTATTCAGGACATCATAATATGTATAAATCTATCGACAAAAACATCATATTTCGTGTTTTCAGAGCGCTATCTGCAGTTATATAAAGTTTGAAATAAGTCAAAATTACCACATTCTGAGCAGTTTTATAGTATCGCAAATCACATAAATCTATCCAATACAACATAATACGCATGAATCCGTCCTCGAATGCACCAAATTTTGTGTTTCCAACGAGTTATCAGCGTTTTTTCTGAATCTCGTTGAGAAATTTTTGACTCTGTGAATCTGCTCAGAAGTAGGATTTTTTTCCAAATGTGCGTTATATGGCAGAATCTGGCACCAAATAAATCATATTCTGTGTTTTTAGAGTGCTATTTGCAGTTTTTACAAACTTTGGAATAAGTCGAAATCATGCTTGTTCGCGCAGATTTTCACAATCAAAAAGTTCATATTCCTATTCAGGACCTCATAATATGTATGAATCTATCGACAAAAACATCATATTCCGTGTTTTCAGAGCGCTATCTGCAGTTATATGAAGTTTGAAAATAAGTCAGAATTTACCACATCATGAGCAGTTTCAAAGTATCGCAAATCACATAAATCTATCCAATACAACATAATACGCATGAATCCGTCCTCAAACGCACAAAATTCTGCGTTTCCAGCGAGATATCAGCGTTTTTTCTAAGTCTCGATGAGAAATTTTTGACTCTGTAAATCTTCTTAGAAGCAAGATTTTGCTTCAAAAGTGCGTTATATGGCAAAATTCAACACAAAATACATCTCATTTCGTGTTTGTAGAGTGCTTTTTGCAGTTTTACAAACTTTGGAATAAGTCGAAATCACGCTTTTCCGCGCAGATTTTCACAATCAAAAAGTTCATATCCCTATTCAGGACCTCATAATATGTATGAATCTATCGACAAAAACATCATATTTCGTGTTTTCAGAGCGCTATCTGCAGTTATATGAAGTTTAAAATAAGTCAAAATTACCACATTCTGAGCAGTTTTAGAGTATTGCAAATCACATGAAATCTATCCAATACAACATAATACGCATGAATCCGTCCTCAAATGCACAAAATTTTGCGTTTCCAGTGAGTTATCAGCGTTTTTTCTGAGTCTCGTTGAGAAATTTTTGACTCTGTAAATCTGCTCAGGAGCCAGGTTTTGCTCCAGACGTGCGTTATATGGCAGAATCTAGCACCAAATACATCATATTCCGTGTTTTCAGAGCGCTCCTTGCTGTTTTACAAACTTTGGAATAAGTTGGAATCACGCTTTTCCGCGCAAATTTTCACAATCAGAAAGTTCATAATCCTATTCAGGACCTCATAATATGTATGAATCTAACGACAAAAACATTATATTCCGTGTTTTCAGAGCGCTATCTGCAGTTATATGAAGATTGGAATAAGTCAAAATTACCACATTCTGAGCAGTTTCATAGTCTCGTTGAGAAATTTTTGACTCTGTGAATCTGCTCAGAAGCGAGTTTTTGCTTCAAAAATGCGTTATATGGCAGAATCTATCACCAAATACATCATATTTTGTGCTTTCAGAGTGCTATTTGCAGTTTTACAAACTCTGGAATAAGTCAAAATCACGCTTTTCCGCGCAGATTTTCACAATCAAAAAGTTCATATTCCTATTCAGAAACTCATAATATGTATGAATCCATCAACAAAAACATCATATCTCGTGTTTTCAGAGCGCTATCTGCAGTTATATGAAGTTTGAAATAAGTCAAAATTACCACATTCTCAGCAGTTTCAAAGTATCGCAAATCACATAAATCTATCCAATACAACATGATACGCATGAATCTGTCCTCAAATTCACAAAATTTTGCGTTTTCAGCGAGTTATCAGCGTTTTTTCTGAGTTTTGTTGAGAAATTTTTGATTCTGTAAATCTGCTCAGAAGCAAGATTTTGCTTCAGAAATGCGTTATATGGCAGAATCTAGCACCAAATACATCATATTTCGTGTTTTCAGAGTGCTTTTTGCAGTTTTACAGACTTTGGAATAAGTCGAAATCACGCTTTTCCGCGCAGATTTTCACAATCAAAAAGTTCATATCCCTATTCAGGACCTCATAATATGTATGAATCTATCGACAAAAACATCATATTTCGTGTTTTCAGAGCGCTATCTGCAGTTCTATGAAGTTTGAAATAAGTCAAAATTACCACACTCTGAGCAGTTTCAAAGTATTGCAAATCACATAAATCTATCCAATACAACATAATACGCATGAATCCGTCCTCAAATGCACAAAATTTTGCGTTTCCAGTGAGTTATCAGCGTTTTTTCTGAGTCTCGTTGAGAAATTTTTGACTCTGTAAGTCTGCTCTGAAGTGAGATTTTGCTTCAAAAGTGCGTTATATGGCAGAATCTAGCACCAAATACATCATATTTCGTGTTTTTAGAGTGCTATTTGCAGTTTTACAAACTTTGGAATAAATCGAAATCACGCTTTTCCGCGCAGATTTTCACAATCAGAAAGTTCATATTCCTAATCAGGACCTCATAATATGTATGAATCCATCGACAAAAAACATTATTTTTTGTGTTTTTAGAGCGCTATCTGCAGTTTTATTAAGTTTGAAATAAGTCAAAATTACTACATTCTGAGCAGTCTCAAAGTATCGAAAATCACATAAATCTATCCAATACAACATAATACGCATGAATCCGTCCCTAAATGCACAAAATTTTGCGTTTCCAGCATGTTATCAGCGTTTTTTCCGAGTCTCGTTGAGAAATTTTTGACCCTGTAAATCTGCTCAGATGCAAGATTTTGCTTCAAAAGTGCGTTATATTGCCGAATCTAGCACCAAATAGATCATATTTCGTGTTTTTAGAGTGCTCTTTGCGGTTTTACAAACTTTGGAATAAGTCGAAATCACGCTTTTCCGCGCACATTTTCACGATCAAAAAGTTCATACTCCTTTCCAGGACCTCATAATATGTATGAATCTATCCACAAAAACATCATATTACGTGTTTTCAGAGCGCTATCTGCAGTTATATGAAGTTTGAAATAAGTCAATATTACCACATTCTGAGCAGTTTGGAAGTATCGCAAATCACATAAATCTATCCAATAAAACATAATACGCATGGATCCGTCCTCAAATGCACAAAATTCTGCGTTTCCAGCGAGTTATCAGCGTTTTCTCTGAGTCTCGTTGAGTAATTTCTGACTCTGTAAATCTGCTCAGAAGCAAGATTTTGCTTCAAAAGTGCGTTATATGGCAGAATCTAGCACCAAATACATCATATCTCGTGTTTTTAGGGTGCTATTTGCAGTTTTACAAACTCTGGAATAAGTCAAAATCACGCTTTTCCGCGCAGATTTTCACAATCAAAAAGTTCATATCCCTATTCAGGACCTCATAATATGTATGAATCTATCGACAAAAACATAATATCTCGTGTTTTCAGAGCGCTATCAGCAGTTATATGAAGTTTGAAATAAGTCAAAGTTACCAGACTCTGAGCAGTTTCAAAGTATTGCAAGTCACATTATTCTATCCAATACAACATAATACGCATGAATCCGTCCTCAAATGCACAAAATTTTGCGTTTCCAGCGAGTTATCAGCGTTTTTCCTGAGTCTCGTTGAGAAATTTTTGACTCTGTAAATCTACTCAGAAGCAAGATTTTGCTCCAAAAGTGCGTTATATGGCAGAATCTAGCACCAAATACATCATATTTCGTGTTTTTTAGAGCGCTCCTTGCAGTCTCACAAACTTTGGATTAAGTCGAAATCACGCTTTTCCGTGCAGATTTCCACAATCAAAAAGTTCATATTCCTATTCAGGACCTCATAATATGTATGAATCTATCGGAAAAAAATATAATATTTCGTGTTCTCAGAGCGCTATCTGCAGTTATATGAAGTTTGAAATAAGTCAAAGTCACCACATTCTGAGCAGTTTCAAAGTATCGCGAAATACATAAATCTATCCAATACAACATAATACGCATGAATCTGTCCTCAAAATGCACA